>JALIZH010015667.1:5000-71526 GCA_030522465.1 Rhipicephalus appendiculatus
AAAAAACAACATACGAGGTCACCACGTCTTTACATATTATACTAGAAAAACATCTCTTGCGCAATTATTATTCTTTAGTCACAATCGCGGAGAGAGTGGTATTATCTCACGCACCCCAAAGCCGGGTAACGAGGAAACGCTCACATCTGTGAATGCGGACATTATTTTTTAATATGACGCCGTTTTCAGTCGTTCAAGTTAATGGCTAGGCTTGTTTACGTGGCGTCAGTGGAGAGCGCAACGATGCCAATTATGCCCATACCAAGAGTTCCCAACTAAGAGGCGCCATATTGTTGGTCATATTGCTGCATTTGGTGCGTCGCTGTTTTCGCATATGAAGTGCGCCGGGGGAGTGGGAAAACCCATGCCTAATTAATGGGAGCTCGGGGAGCTTAGTTTTGCTGGTACTATTTCTTTTCTTTGCTCTTGCTTCTCGGCCAGGAAAGGTGACGTCACTGCTGTTTTTACGCCGGCTTTCAATGACTCCAGACTGCTTTCTAGGTACTGCTAAAAGAGCATCTAGAGAGAAGTAAGCTCGCACAAAGAACCCGATGTTTCTCTTGCGCATGATCCGTATTATATCATCCACGGACCAGCGGTGGTCTGAAAATGAAATCCTGTGGAACACAAGAAACACCATTGTTTCGAAAGTACAAAAAATGGCGCTACGTTCGTTTCTTGTGCAAGCGGTCTTGTATTTGAAGTTAAATTGTTCAAGTGATTCTTCCATGTCGGCGAAATCATACACCGTTATGTTTACTCTTACGCCACGTCTATTTTGATCGATGCAAAAACGCTGGATTAGTTGAGTTAATCGGTTAGATTAAAATTTCTATTATACGCGTCTTTAGTCTGCGGACGCGATCCGCCACATCATAGCCATTTAAAGCTTCGCGGTAGAAACTATCAACAAAAAAAATATATAAAGAGAAAAATACCGTAGGTATGTGACATGCGAAAGCCTTCAAGGTGGTTTTCCTCGACATTCGCTCGAAGAAGACCGGGCTCTTTCCTCTGTCTGGGAGTTCTTATTTAACTGTCTCGGCTTTCGAGATGATTCACGCATAGCTTATACGGGTGTTGGCCTTAGGTGAATCAAGTCAACCGGTACTCTTTCAGACGAAGTTAACCGAATGGCGGCGTGGTATTTCCCGCCTTTATAAGTCATTTAGTGAATGTCTCTTTATTGGCGTCGTGAGGCAAGACAGAAAAAAAATAAAGAATTAACGTGAGTTGAGTATAAATGCGAAGAAAGCCTGTTCAAGGGTGCAGTGACATCAGTGTGCTTTGGAGGAGTGACTCAGTGCACGGGAAAAACAAACACGTGAAGCTCAGGGCGACGCACGATTCCACGCGTTGAAGACAGTAGGCGTGGTATGTGGCAAAGGCTGAGGTATAAAAATAGAACGTTGAGCAATAAGACGGCTTGTGAAGATATACAACTGCAGACTGGCTTTCCTGCTACTTTTTTCACTAGAATGGTTTTCACTAGAATGGCAAGAAGGTGAGGCCGAAAAACAAACGAAAAGAAACTGTGAATATAACCTTCTTGGATTTCGTTCTGGAACAAGTCTTGCTTTCTTTTTATTTTGGACTTGACTAACGGTGCATAACTTAGGGCGGTGTACGTGCTATGCATTTACAGTCTCTGTAGATAGTCGCCGTGATTATCATGGTCATCTTTATTTCGCAGCACCTACTAAGCGTACCAGTCATACCCATTCTTTTTGCGTGTCTGACCGAATTAACTAGGTATACCCAGAAGGTTTAAAAAAATTGGGTACACCATAGGCACCTGCGTGGTACCGATTTAATTTGTCTATACACTGTCACTGTGGTAGATATGGCCAGTAGGTACGCAGTCATGTCTTGCCCAGTCATATAGGCTAAGACCATACGTAGGCGGTCTACAAGGTTTCAGTTCACACGGTCAGACAAGGAAAACGGGCGGGCGTGATGAGTAGGTACATATTAGTAGGTACGTGCCAGTACTACAGGTAGGTGTTGTCCGCCACGGTGGATCAATGGCTACGGTGCTCGGCTGCTGAGCTGAAGGTCGCGGGTTCGATCCCGGCCGCGGCGGTCGCATTGCGATGGAGGCGAAATGGTAGAGGCCCGTGAACTGTGCGATGTCTGCGCACGTTAAGAAACACCACATGGTCTGAATTTCCGGAGCCCTACACTACGGCGTCCTTCATAATCATATCGTAGTTTTGGGACGTAAAGGCCCCAGATATTATTTACTGGTATGTGTTATGCTAAAACGCATGGCCATACTATCAGGTATGATGTTAGCTGTGATAACAATTGCTACTTCAAGTCAAATGTGCTAGATACTGCATTTGAATACCAAACATGTTCAAACTTACGTTATTTCACGTATGATAATTTTTGTACATAATAGTCAAACCTTTTTGCATGGCCATGTGTAGCCGATCGTATTAGAAGTCACGATGCCACCGTCATAACAGTAGATAGGACAGTAGGTTTAACCCTGCATAAGCGAGTGAACTATGTATTAGATGTACGCTTACGGTGTACCCAGGTAATTCGACAACCCGGCCTGATAGAATAACAGGTAGAGTATCGCTCCTCAAAGACTCGATTCATGGCCACGGCAGCCACATTTCAATGGGAACGAAATGCAAAAAACAAAACAAAACAAAAAACACGTGCACATAAACTTGGGTGCACACCAAAGAACTGGGTTGGTCAAAATTAACCCGGAGTCCCAACAACAGCGTGTCTCTTATTAATAACATGGTTCTGGCACATAAAACACAATAAAAAAGGTTTCGGTCAGACACGCATGCCGGGGCGTGGTGAAGAACCAAACAGCGGTTTACTTCAAAATGTCACGACGCAACGACAGCATTAAGCGGCATAACCGGCTTCAACAACTGTACGGCGTGAAAAGAAAGCGCGCAGACAAGTACCTGGGAGTCATGCCTTGAGGAGAGCAGGTTGCCAAGGTTTTCCAAGGACGTTTCGGCTTGAAGTCGCAGTGTTTTCCGTGGCATTTCGACGATAGCGGAAGAAACGCGCGCGAGCAACCGATCATAAAAGAGAACGCATGGCTCGGTCGATCTTTCTAGGAGAGGAGGAAAAGGACGTCATCGCGAATGCGTCAAGAGAGCCAGCGCAACTTTTTTGCTTTTTTTTTTATAGTGACCGGCTTCGCTTTGCGTCCGAGTGCACGGTCGTCCAAGTCGCGCCTCTTGCGTTGTTCGATGAACGAGAAAAAAAGAACGTTCCTTCGGGAAGGCGTGTGATGAAAAAAAAAAAAAAAAGAAAAAGAAGTATTGGTTGCGTGCTATGCTTTTCGGCGCAGTATTGGGTCATACTTGTTGCAATGTGAATAGCATTATTGGAGAACCGCCGCGCATGGCGCGCTGAGATGGTGTTGTAAAACTCGTCGTACAAGTGGTGTGGCCAGGAGGAAGGTACGCGGAGGGGTTTTCAACCCCACCTAAAGTTCTGCATTTTGTATGTGTATATATACGAGTACACATGCAAACGTACGCACAAGCTTACATAAACGGAAGTCGGATCCGCCCCGCCCTCCCCCTTAAAAATGATTTTGTACACAGGTGAGACAGAGGGAGCAGAGCAGACAGTGTTCGGAGTGCTCAATTTCTCCCCCCACTCTACAAATTTTTACGGTTTGTGTGCATATATATGTATACATGCGCACATACAATCACACATACTACCACTTATATAAATGAGAGGGGTTAACCTGGTCTTGAACATGTATTAGAGTCATGTATTACGTCACATGTTCGCGGCTTCTTTCTCCCTCTCCCCTCCCTGAAAAAATAAAGGATAGAGAAGCCAATTTCAGCAACATAGAAGGGAAAGAGCTCATCAAAATAAGAAATATAAAACTAAACATAATTGGAATAGGAGTACTTTTGGCATGATTCTAAATTTATAACATACTAGACGCCATAAACTTTAGACGTTTACGCCGTGGTCGCAGCTGTGCCTAAGTTGAATAGAAACACTAAAAGGTGTTTTGTTTAGGTAACTTTAAAAATGATGCGGCAAATGAAGGAGATTTACTCATTTTGTGAGGTGTTGATTGAAGAGGTGGACATGACATACGCTGGATATACACACATAATTTAGCAGATTACTAACATTTTTTCCATCATTCTTCAGATAACCACGTTAGTCCTCATGCTGGAAAGCTTGGAAGAATTTTTGTAACTAGCACTAGCTTTATGATTATTATGTGCTGTACAACACCGTAAAAATGCAGTTTCCTATCTTCCTTTGAAAGAAGGTGACTGTTTAAGTGAGTGAAGCGCCAAAATACCCTTAACAGCCATGCATATTGAGACAAACTCTGCTCACCAACATATAAAATGTGGATTCATCCTCAAAATGTTTTGCGAATAGATGAGAAGTGCGAAACCTTCAACAATTTGCCAAGAGCCATACCTGGACATAAGCCGCTACTGATACTGCAGACAAAGTACACATTTCTTTCAAAGTTATTTAAGGTCACTGCTGCACAGCCCGGGCTAATGCTGATGTAGTTTGGCTCAAACGTTAGCCAAATAGCGATGCGAAGATCACGATTGTTTTGATTCCGATCGGGTCTGATCGACCGTATAGCAGCACCTGATGAGGATCGAGCAAGAAGGATCAGGATCGCGATAAGAAGTGCCCGTGTGAGACCGGTATTATGCTAGCGCACATTTCATCCTGATTATGGTTTACCATGATTGTGTGACACACGTTTGTGTATATCACTGCAGATTCCCGACATCTTAGCTCTAAAAATGTTTTATTATTCTTACTCGAAAGCTGTTTCTGAAACTTCATCTTAGTTCGAAACAGAATGCTTCGTCTTACTAGCTAAGTGTCATGACAGCTATGAAATAATGTAATGTTTTTTTTCTGTTTCTTTTGAATCACAGGAACAACTCATTCGAAGCAAGGGTTACCCTTTCGAGCGTCACAGTGCGATCACGAGCGACGGCTATATCATCGAGATGCACCGGATACCCCACGGAAAGGAAGCATGCAAGGAACCGTGCCACAGACAACCCATCCTCCTCATGAGTGGTCTGCTCGGCGACTCGTCGAATTTCGTGCTGGACTTTCCGAAGCAGTCACTCGGTGAGATTTTCGTTGCGTTCGTTAATGGATGACTCAATGATTTAGCGTCTTCTAGACACCTTACGTCACGTTGTTTCCTAAGTGAAGAGATGAGCATGCTGTCATTTGTGAATGGCCGCGAACAGAAAAAAAAAAGAAAAAAAAAGAGAATAATCTGGAGGCAACCCTAATATTTGACTTAGGTGTCTGGTATCAGAACTCGCACGTCGGCGTTGGCTTGACCTGGTGTATTCCTTAGGTTTTTCGTCGCAATGTCGAGACGGATCTTAAAAGCCACGTAGAAGGAAGCGCTTGGCTGAGATCTGCTCCGCCAGGCGCCCGGAACGATCGCAGCTGCTCGCAACAAAACCACCTGCTCTATCAGTAAACTCATTCAATTAATTTTCATTAATTATCCTGACGGTTAATTGACCCTTATTTTAAGCAAAATTAGGCTCGGCTATCATATGTATCCAATATAACTCTTAACTTAAACCAGAACCATCGATTTCGCGCCCGTTTTATTTTTAAAACCTATTTTCCGAAGATTTAAAAAACCCAAGGTATGTGCCCAATCGGTAGTGCTTGAAGAGAGACAAGAGTATCACTCGTTGCTAGCGCCAGTAAAGATTGCTACAGTATTCGGGCCCTGGCTGCATACTCCTGTGCATGATGTGAAGTGCTACGAAGCAAGTTCGTCCTCGAAAACTTGGACCTTGTTGTCGAATGCTCTCTATTGCTGACTGCGCAATCCGAATTTCAAGGAAGCCTGTCCGCATTTGCAATCACTTTGACAAAGCGTCGCATTGAATCACACAGTTCTTATTCCTATCTTAATGACGGTACTATTATATAGCCATCACCTAGTAAGTTCAGTTGTTTTCGCTATGCCACATATAATTTTGCTGAAATAGTAGCACACTTTCTTTAGTATTCCGATAAAAAATAGAAGGATGGCAGTTCCTATTACACTTACATGCGTGTTTATAATGCATGTTATATTTGCAGGTTACGTCCTGGCGGACCACAAGTACGACGTGTGGATGGGAAACGTACGAGGGAACACGTACGGCAAGCGTCACAAGAAGTTCAATCCCCGTTCACGGAGATTCTGGAACTTTTCGTGAGTGCATTTTTTATCCCGATAGCAATTACATGGAGAGTCCAGGCGCATTTTTTCCGTCGCCGTCGCCGTGAGGTTTCGCAAAAATTTCAAGGGCGATAACATCGCCTCGCGAGTAATGCGTTTTATGTGCCAGTGAAAGCATGCGGAGAGAAACCGACGGTGGCGGCTCAAGAGGAGAGGAAACACACCGGTCGTCTTCCGTAGCACGTTTCCAATGAGGGTGTTCCAGAGAGGGGCTGCGTGGATCCGGCAGAAACTGCGTACTTTTGAGCTGTCGGGCATGGTGGCGTGCGTCCTATCTTGAATGGGATCAGCAGATTGCTCACACTTTTTTACATGCTGTGGTCTCACCGCTCAGTTTGCGTTGAAGCCATGGTGAGCACGAAAATCGCTTCGCTCGGTGCTGCGGCGGCATTACGTTACGTCAGTGCTTTGTTGAGTTACGCCAGGTAGAGAGAGAGAGAGAGAGAGAGAGAGGAAGAGATAGCGAGAGAGCGAAAAAACGTGTTTATTAAGAAGGTATGTTAGGAGTGGTGCGATCTGTCCAGGATGCCTTGAGATCGGGCATGTTCTGGGACTTCATGACCAGCCTTATCTGATACTCGAGGATCGAGTTGGTCGGATCCTTAAGAATTTTGCTGCTAGCCTTACTTCGTATACCATTCCAATGCGTTGCTGTCGCGTTGATTGCATTGCCCTTGTGGCAAAAAACTTTATCTAATTGTTTCGTCACAATCCCGTATATCCGCAATGCTCAATTTTAGTAGTTGTTGTAACCACATGAAAAATAGTTACACACACGTAACGGTACGTCCCAGTGAACTTGAAGTAGTCAACAATCAAAGTGTTGCAGGTAGGGATTATTGATAATTGCTATAGCGCGAAATGAGGACTAGGACAAGGAGACACATGTCCTGCCGGCAGAGAGACTGCGTTGTCGAGTGAACTGCCCAAAAGTAATGAGAAGGGATCAGTCCTGCTGAAATGCTCAATGGGTGCGAAGGTTCACGACCGAGGATATGTCATGGCCCCGAGAGTTATGCTACCGTAGCTGCAGTCTAACGAAGAGTACAGTTTCATTCTGTCTAAGTGCAGTTGTCACCCACTTGACAGATGCTTTCGGGTGATTGTAAATTTTGCATTCGACAACATTGAACAGCTAATGCATTCTCCTAAGATGACTCGAAGGCGAAAGTCATCTTCTTTTTCTTTTCAACCGATTGTATTACCCACCCGCCCCCCGAAAGCTTTCTGCACCTTACGTGCCTCTGGAATCGGCCCATTTATGACCAAGCGACGACGCCTTGTGATGACGTCATCATACAACGTAATGTTATGTGACGTAGCTTTGACGTCATGATGACGTCACAAGCTTACCGATCAGTGACATCATGATGACGTCATAGGATTGCGTGATCACATGACGATTCTTTGCATCACTCATGTTGACGTCGACAGTCAATTTTTGAGCTTTATGAGGCATCTAAAGCTTTCGCATTAAAACGCGAGTAAGTTTAAATGCAGTGCAAACGTCGCGATGCAGTTACATCTTGCCCGATTACAACGCAAAGTTTCTGTCCACAGGTTTCACGAACACTCGAAGTACGACCTGCCTGCCCAGATCGACTACGTCCTCAAGAACACCAGCCGGACAGACCTCCTTTACCTGGGCCTCTCGCAGGGCACGCTCATGTTCTTCACCATGATGTCCGAGAAGCCAAAGTACAATGACAAGGTGAGAGCATGAAACGTCATGTTTTCTTGGTTGTATGGTCATGATTAATGGTACCCCGACGGCAGTGGCGTAGCCAGACATTTCGTTCGTAATGCTAATCGCGAACGCGAGACACAGGACAGGCGAAAGAAACAAACGTGTCGTTGTTTGTGTGCATTTACTGTCCTGGTCTTTCGCGCTGTTACCCATATGTTCAACCAACTAGCCGACAAGTTGACCCTTCACGATCGAAACAAATACGCGCTCAGTAACATTATGAATGTCTTGCTCCAACTTGCCCAACATGCAACCTTGTCCGGAAATTTCTTTCGGAGGGGCGGGGGGTGTATGTATACACACACAGAACTGAAAAGTTTGGCAGGTGAGTAATGGTGGGCACTCATTCAATAAGCTTGATGTCAGTATTGCTATGGAAGTATACAATCGTCGTTTTGAATACATACATACATACATACATACATACATACATACATACACACATACATACATACATACATACATACATACATACATACATACATACATACATACATACATACATACATACATACATACATGGGTTTATTTATTCTAATGACTTGTACAGTTACATTTTCCTGTATACATTGTCTGTTATCGTACGCCTGACGCAGGTGAAAGCATTTGCGGGACTAGCGCCATTCAACAAGCTGTCGCATATGGATGTCGACGCTCTCGCTATGCTGGTGCCTCTTGCCGACCACATCACGGTAAGTTACAGCTGCAGAATGGATGTGAAGTGAACGAACTGCCTCACGTGCCCGATCGAGAGTCTGTAGGGTACTTCATGAAAATTTCTGATGTATTTTGCTACGGGAAACTGTAATAGCATATATACTGGATTCTGCATTACTATTAGAATAAATTACTGAATTAACAAATATAAACAGATAAATAAATAGATAAATAAATAAAAAATTCTGACATAATGGTTACTGTGTAGTAGGAATCCCGACTTGAGCTTTCCCATCCCCAATCCTCTCGCAGCATGGAGCTCACAAGACAGCAAAAAAATCGAGTTTTGTTACGCAGCCATGCTGCAATAACTTCCCGTATGAGCCACCTTGACCTAAAAAAGTACAAACTTTATTACTTTGGTTCTACAGTTCGTGTGCGAGTTCAGTGGTTATGGTGCTCGACTGCTGACCCAAAGACCGCGGTAATGAATCCACGGCTGCGGAGGGCGCAATTCGATGGCGGCAACACGCTAGAGGCCCGTGTACTTAGGTTTAGGTGCACGTTAAAAGACACCAGGTGGTCAAAATTTCTGGAGCCCTCCACTACGGAGTCCCTCATAACCATATCGTGGTCACCGATTAATAAATGCGAAAGCATTTCTTAGTCGGGCTATGTAAGGCGTCCGTCGGTGTCCGCATCTCTCCGCTCTCACTCCCTCTCCCATAGCAACAGCTGCGGGCGCGCGCGCTTATCCTCGCCCCTAGCAACCGGAGCAGGTGGTGCGGGCAGAGTAGCGGAGAGTGAGTGGAGAGGAGGAGTGCGCTCTGGTGTGTGAGGGCGCTCGCATCGCGGGAGCTCGGCGGAGCTCCCGCGTGTGTGGAGAGAGTGTAGGAGAGGGTAGGTGCAGTGCTTCGCCGCTCCTTCTCTCGCCGTTCGCTCTCTCTCCTCCCTGCGCCCCACTCTCCCGTCCGCTCGCTTGCACGTATATATATGAAAAAAAAAGAAAAAAAACGAAAAAAAAATTTAAAAAAATGAAAAGAAGAAAAAAAGAAAACAAAAAAAAGAAAAAAAGGAAAAAAAAACAAGAAAAGTAAACAAAAAGAAAAAAAAGCAAAAAAAAAAAAGAGAACAGGCGCTGCGCCGTGCTCCCGACCGGGCTGCAGAAATTAGGCGCCTTTTTCCTTCTTCGAACCACAACCACCGTATATAAATGAAGTGAAGCGCGCGCGAAATGCATTCGCATTTCCTCACGATTCCCTTCGGGCAGGTGGGGGGCATTTTTATTGTTATAATACCGGCCGTGTACCAGTGACGACCCAAATGAATACGCTTTTTTTTTTACAGTTGTAATATCTGGTGCAAAGCCACTTTTAGAGACCGGTATCTCGTGTCCGTTTCCGTGGTGTAGTGGTTATCACGTGCGCCTCACACGCGCAAGGTCCCCGGTTCGATCCTGGGCGGAAACATTTTTATTTTTTTTTCACCGTGAATTTATTAAAGAAATTACTTTTAAAATGAGCACAGTTTAGCTTTTAGATGGACGAAACAAAGAAGACGACGTTAATGAAGAAAAGAAACTTACGGCGGAAAATATTAAAGACCTGTCTTAACGTTCATGACTGCTCGTGATTGCTCGAGCTGTACGTTATCGCATATGCTGTACAAGCCTAATTAGCGTTTTGCTGTACAAGCCTAATTAGCGTTTTGAAAACACGTTTGTGCAAATGAATCGCAAAGAGTTCAGGGACCAAAGTGAGAGAAGATTGTCCCACCGGCTCCAGGGGTAGTAAATAAAACTCTGTGTTAACATTACACTTCATAACTTTGTGTCGTACAATTCTTTATTCCACCCTTGTTCTAGCATTGAGATTTATTTACCGTACGATTAACCATACACAATTAGCCCAGTTTTCAGAGGCAATTATGCAAACTGTGACGAGGTTGCGTGCAAGCTAACGACGAAGAGATGTAAGAAAACAGACATAAAGAATGTCCGGCTTGAAGGTGGCTCCTGGTGAACAATTTTGCCCTAATAAAAATCTCCCTGGCTGAATTGTGCAGTGTTACAACGACCACTTTGCAAAATGCGTCCATTCGTTGAATTGCCTAAGTTTGTGACAGCTTGCTCATTTCTTACGCCTTATTCACGGCCTTATTCTTTGACTCACTTGGGTTCAAGGTCGACAGAGCTAGAAAGATCTTCAGCAATGGGGCTCGATAGACTCTCGTATTCAGAGATACGCCTCTTTCCATTTGTGTCGTCTTGTGTTGGGGTGTGCCTCCCACTTCTCTCCCTGCCTGACTCCTTGCAAAAATGGTTGACATAGTGTTGGTGTCTTCGTCGTGATAGACCGGTCTCAGCCTGCGCTTATATACCGTCTGGTCCGCTTGTAAAAGGAATATTCTAGTTAGCACCTTTTGTATTGTTAGCACCCTAGCGGCAAGTGGATGTCGAAAGATTGTGGAAAGACCGCACACAAGTGCTTCTTTTAACGGTTGACCCGTCTGTACATCCTGTATGGCTTATGTATGCTTATATGAAACGACGAGAAGGACAGTGGTGATGAGAACAACTATGAGAGATAAATTGTTTGTTCATATAAAACACTTTGAACCCTTTAGGGTGTCTTTTTTGTCCCGCAACAGACTTGCTGGCGTTTATCTTTTTGAAAGCGCAGCGCTCGCAACTTTTCCATGAAGATGCTATGTCACGCTGATAGCGCGCACGCCATTCCTGACCTGAAACCGAAATATGCCGGCGTTAATGCAAGGAAAGACATGATTCACGATTATTGTTGTAGGACCAAAATGTGGCCAGTACTTGAGCCACACACGCACACACACACAGAAAAAGACGTCGACGCCTTAAAATAACCAACAATCATGACACAAAACCTTATGCTACAAGCTTTAGGACTGGCAACACGGGACACGGGAACTCGAAACTGTTGTGCAATATTTCTTTTCCGCTGGTATTTCCTTTGACACTGCTTTGATTATTTCAGTGATATAACGTTGCGGAAAAGAAAACACATGGTTCGACAACGCTTCACAAATAAGTGAATGAATGACTCAACTAAAAACCGTTACATATTACCTTACGATACAAGCTTTCGCATTGGAAGGGCATTGGAAGTGCGCAACGGCTGTGCCGCTTCTTTTTTGCTGATCTTGCCACACTGCTTCCGCTCCTTCAACGATATAACGTTGTGCAAAAGGCCACACATCAGTTAACATTTCAATACCCAGTGAATGAATGAATAAATGAATGAATGAATGAATGAATGAATGAATTAATTAATGAACTAACATTGCAAAAGATAGCTGATGAAACAATGGGGGATGTTGAAAACTGGCTTAACACTGCTTTTGTTTCCTATCTGCGCGCAGCGTATGGCGATCACTCTCAACCACTACGAGATCATGCCCCAAGGGTTTCCTTTGCTGCCGCTGGCCCGAACGTTCTGCGCCCTTCCCACGAGAGCGGTGTGTTCCTTCCTGGGCGACGGTTTGACCAACCTCGGCAGCAAGTACATGAATGAGGTACCAAAACTTCACTACATACCTGAACGTGTGCTTGAAGAGGCGACTGATGACAGACCTCGTATATGACACGTTAGCAGTAATCACGTGATCAAGAAACTTGAATTATTTGTCGAAGTATGCCCCGTATTCCTCACAGCCGCATTGTCATGTAAGATATTGCTGTTTACAGTTTTGTTCGGCTTTCAGTGATGTT
The DNA here is from genome assembly GCA_030522465.1 of Rhipicephalus appendiculatus. Classification (NCBI taxonomy): domain Eukaryota; kingdom Metazoa; phylum Arthropoda; class Arachnida; order Ixodida; family Ixodidae; genus Rhipicephalus; species Rhipicephalus appendiculatus. The sequence goes on from JALIZH010015667.1 coordinate 17,406, forward strand.
CTATTAGGTTCTTCACTCTGAAAATGATGCATCGAACTCCAATGACAATTTGACGTAGATATCTTCTCAAATATACATCTTGTTCACGGAAATTTGCGGCTTCAGTTACAATTCCACAGCTCCATTCTTGAAATGACCGTGCGACGGCCGCATCAATCCAAATAGATCAATCTACTTTCTCTGTTTGCTCGGCATAAAACGTTTGTTAGAGAAATGTGCTGGGATCCATGTACAAATATATACTTTCTGTTGAACCAAGCGGAAATATGGCCTAGTGAATATGGTGAACCCATACTGAACTCACGAGGTCGAAGGTTTCATTACTGGTCTTGGCAGCTGCGTCTTGGTTACTGCGAACCAAGAAAGAGAAGTTGTTGTGCAGTTATGTTTAGGCAGACATGAAAGTACCTCTCTAGCAACGCAGTACTGAGCTATTTAACCAAGTGTGTTCGTAGTTATATAAGAGTGTTGAAATGTCTTTTGCTGTTTTACAGTCTCGCATTCCTGTGTACCTCTGTTACCTGCCCGCCGGAACTTCACTCAAGAATATCGTTCACTTTTCTCAGGTACTTTTACGACGCATATGCTTCTTATATGAAAGTCTGCTTTTACTCGGGCGCAATGCATCAGTCTTAAAACAGCTCAATCTCAAAGTTTTCCAAGAACCAGTTTTTAAATGTTCATAAAAATGAAGCGGCGCCATATAGCTTTGCATCATTTTGTCCTGTAATTTCAAGTGCTTGAACTTATGTCCAGATGCTCTCAATCCACTAAAAACACCGGAAAAGCTCAAAAGCCTCCTAAATACTCTTTTGTGTACGTGTAGTTTTGAATGTTTTGGTGTTTCCTAACGTTTCAAGTTTTATTCTATGACCATCTATCTTTCATTGCGTTTTATTTGGCTTTTTATTTGTTAGCTTTCTTTTCATTATACGCATTTAGCTTGTTACAATTCCACTGGCACTTCTTATACTGAAAGCATTCAGTGCTTCCGAATATGTACTGTTAACCTCGCTTACCTGGGTGTCCCTGCCATGCTGCCAAAAATATTAATTGGTATAGTGCTAATTACTTGTGTTGTCTCCTCCTAACATAAGAAAAACTCCGAGACGTTCCTCTACACTAATGGTGAACGAATAAAGGAAGAAATGAAGGGTCGTTGTAGTGAACAAAGCCATCGGATAAATTCTGAAAACATGCCTTTCATAAGTTCCTTGTAATATTGTTGGGTGAACTTGTAAATGACGTATTCCCGACATCAAGATTGGTTGAAAATGACTTTCGCGAACAATAGTAACGTAATTGGGGTACGAGATCTCGAAGGCCATGATCATGCACTTGTATAACCTCAGAAATTTCCACCATTGATATTTTGCAATTTGTTTTTGTTTTCTGGAATGTGTTAACGGCTGAAGGCAGCTGCTCTGGAGGAGAAGGTAACAAAGAAAGGAACTGCATGAAATCTGATTCGCTAAGTATTGATATTAAATGAACTGGGTAATTCATATTAAAAGCGCTTATGTGGTCACTCATTTTTAAATCTGGCCATGTAGAATAGATAAAATGAAATATTTATACACTCAAAATGTCATTTAAGATCACACGAACAGTGAACTAAGTTTGAAACATTTTCTTTCTCGCTCGAAACAGCTCGTCAAGTCTAAGAGGGCTACCAAGTTTGACTACGGTCCAGAAGACAATAAAATATATTACGGCCAGGTGAGTTCAAACAAAGCGTATTTGTTTTTTGTTTTAGCGAAGACCTGCTGATTTTTTGTCACTGGTGCATAATGAAGCACAACGTAGTGAATTTTGTACAACTAATTTGAATCTGTGGATGTGTAAATTTTTAGAGCGAACGTGCAGTGTTCCCGATATTAGGAATATACTGAATTAGTGCACGCCTAGTACGCACACAGTGCCTCAGTGTTCATATGTGTGCCCGAATGTGTTACTTGCAAGGCCAGGTTTGTGTGCAGCCAACAACATCCGCCATCTCATAGAAATGTGTTTCAGCAGTACTGGTTCTTGGCCCAGTCAGTGCTTTCTGAAGGACACATTTTGCCGCAAGTTACGAAATCCACAAAATGAAGACACGCAGGCGACACTCCTGGCGCTTGTGGAGTCTTTTATGTGCCTTTTATTTGTGTGCGTTTTAATTTGCGGTAAAATATGCCATTTTTTTCGAGGGTAATGCATGATAAGAGTGGCAAATATTTGACTTGCCATGTATATTCTAAACTATTAATGCGAGGCATTTCTTTCGAACAAAAGACACTTTGACCATATCTATCTATCTATCTATCTATCTATCTATCTATCTATCTATCTATCTATCTATCTATCTATCTATCTATCTATCTATCTATCTATCTATCTATCTATCTATCTATCTATCTATCTATCTGTCTGTCTGTCTGTCTGTCTGTCTGTCTGTCTGTCTGTCTGTCTGTCTGTCTGTCTGTCTGTCTGTCTGTCTGTCTATTTGAACGATGCATTAGCGATTAGCCGACATCACAATGGCTGTACCTCTATGTCCTCAGGAAGAGCCTCCGGAGTACAAGTTAAGCAACGTGAAGACCGACGTTGGAATCTTCTGGAGTCGTGGCGATCAGTTCGTGCCTCCTGCGAACGTGCGGGAACTCATCAAAGACCTGGGACCATTGGTCAAAAAGAACCACTTCATCGACGATCCATACTACACGCACATACACTTTGCCATGGCACTGAACAACCCCAGATTGTTGTACAAGGACTTGCTCGAGTTCCTAGACCAATACGCGACGTCTTCTTAAGTATTCGTAGTAGTATGCGTACATGTCGTGAAGAACAATGTGAAAGGCGTGCCACTTGCTTCGCTCCGAAGCCAGGGGATGGGGGTGGGCTGCGCCACGATTTTGTTATGGGGGGGGGGGGGGGGGGGGAGCATACACGAAAAGTCAGTTCCTTCGGGTTTGGGGGGCAGGGAGGTGGGGTACTTATGCGTTGTTCAAGTTGAAGTTCATTCATCGACGATGTCAGTTTTACATGGCAGTGAATACAAAATTAGTACAACACTTCTGGAGCCATGGTGATTTGTTCTGGAGGGCAGGCGATAATTCTGGGTGCGGGAAAAGGCGCTGCCCCCTCTCCCCGTGCCCCCCTTCTGGCGTCTGCCTTGCTTGAAGCTTGGCTCGCCTCATGTACCCATCTCTTTACCCGTCCTCCTCCTGTAAATATTGTTCCGCAAGGAAAGCAAATCTTAATCATATCATGTGGGGGTGCCCTAAGCACCCCCCCTCCCCCCCGTCCCTCCGAAAAATATTAAACAATGAGGAGCAGTGGGAGGCTGCCTTGCGCAGCTTGAAACCCAACGTCCAGGCGGCCATCCTGGGTTGGGCAGAGAGGGTTGCGGAGGACTACCGTGTGTAGCAACCTCCCCCCATCTCTATCCCTTTGCCCCTTACCTTTCAAAAGGAAAAATAAAGTTTTTACCTACCTAGTATACGTTGCAGGCTAATAAGGCGGAGAATGACAGACTTCTCCGTCTTCTTGCACTCGCGACCGAAAGGGGTGCGTTATAAATGAAACAATGGTGGAGGCATACGTCATGTAGTTCCATGCAACGCAGTCTCACGCTGTTCTTTCTCAAAATAGGCATAATTTATTTCATGGATTGCGCAGATTATACAGCGCTTCATTTGCGCTTGCAAAAGGAAAGACTTAGTGCGTACCATACTACAAAGCCACGAATGTTGAAACAATGTCTATTAGTATGGACCACTTGATCGACGAGTTGTGATACAACGGACCAAATAGAAAAAAAAAAAGCGCACTGTGAAATTTGAGTAGTGAACGTGATAATTTTGAAGACAGAACTTGCGTAGAGTTGGGCTAGCTGGTTTCTGCTAAACTTCGTGTTACCATGTATATGATGCACATACAAGATGTTTCGTATACCCGAGTTCAAAGTCAGCATTTGGCCCTTGTAAGCCGTGTTTTTTTTGCGCTAATAAACAGGAACCTAATTCAGTGGCCCACGAAGGGCTGCCTGATAAGTTGAAGCGAAGAACAAGTGCCTCACAGTTGTATAGAAAATCACCTTCAGATTGTTTTGTGAAATATGTTGTACCTGCACGTTATTATCACTAGCGCTTTTGTAGATTGTAATGTGCTTAGTCTCACTAGTGAATCAACGCGCTTTATGTACATAGTGAACTTTGTAATACAGTTAAGTGTGTAAAAAGAGCGTGTACATTTTTCTGCCGCCTATTAAGGGGCATACATGTCTCGACAAAGGAATGACCTGAGTAGTTTGTGGTGCCACTCTCTTGATATGCGCTTTTTTGTAGAAAAAAGGATAAAATTGATGAAATGATAAACGCCTTCGTGTGATGTCTACATCATTTACTGGAATAGCACCAGTCTTCGTGGCTGATGTCTATTAAAGTAATCGAAGCAATAAGATGTAATCAACGCAATGCGTTCGCACGTTTCTAACAATTAGTGCAGAATCGTTGCAGAAAAGTTTTTCGTCACAGTCAGACGTCTATACTAACAAGAAAAAAGAGAAGTGTCTGGCCGACCCAAGAAATTAAAAAGAATATTGTATATAAAAAGCGTTGTTTTGAAACAAATTTCAAAGCTAAGTGTGTCTCGTACAGATATTCCAACCCGAAGCCATAACATTACTCATTGAACTATGCCCTTAAATTTTTTTACAAAGGCAACCTACGTTTTAACCATTGTATTGTTTATGTCTCTGGTACTTTCCCCAGTGAGAGCGGCCACTTCATTGTCATATTATTCTTGAACATGGAGAATAAATATAGCTATGGAACAAGAGATGCAAAATAGTTACTAATTCTTAGTAACCGCATACCACATCTTCGGTTTGATCTATTCTAAAAAAAAAAGCGTTCTTTTGTACGGAGTGGGCCAATCAAAGTGGTTTATCATAGCTTTGAAAGAGCGGCAGAGTGTAGCTGAACTTACGAATTGTATTTCCGTGTATTGAAGTTCTAAATGAACACGGTATTTTACGCAGGTCTTGGACTAAACTTTCCTTCTGAGTGACATTGAAATTTTACATAAGGGGGGTGGGGAGTATATTGCAGGAGTTCGCTGTGTTGGCTATTCATTTTTGCAAGCAGTGTAGAAATGCCCTTCATGGCTAAAAATCACAGCATATCCACGGAGTGAATGATGGTGAGTGGGCGAGATGGTGAGTGGGCTCTGGAGGTTCATCGGTAAACCGTGAATCTTCGTCCAGTACATCATCAAAGACGTTACAAACACTGTGTGTATATATACAAGAAATTTTATTTATTCGTAAATGGTAGCTAGACGTGGCTTCCGGTCCCCCTTCATTATAACGGCTTTATGGTCGGTGAAGTGGAGGGATAGGGGTTCTTATATGGCTCCGTAGAGGATTCCTAGATGGGAGAGAGGGGTTGAGCGTAGAGGAGAGAGAGAACGCGCATCCGCTGTGGGGATGTGGAACGCGGACGCCGCTCCGTAGAGTAGAGGATTCCTAGAGGAGAGAAAGGGGGTGAGCGTAGGAGAGGGGACGCACGCGCCGCTCCGTAGAGTAGAGGATTCCTAGAGGAGAGAAAGGGGGTGAGCGTTGGAGAGGAGAGAGAGGGGGGAGGGGACACGCATGCTCTGGAGGGGTGTAGGACGCGGGCGCCGCTCCGTACAGTAAAGGATTGCTAGAGGAGAGAAAGGGGGTGAGCGTTGGAGAGGAGAGAGAGGTGGAGCGGACGCGCATGCTCTGGAGGGGTGTAGGACGCGGGAAGGACTAAGCCCCCGCAAGCACATCCAAGCAAGATCAAGGAATGGAGCCAACCTGGGCGACAGGCACCACCTGCCTAGCCATTGTTAAGCTGCCCCTCTATGCTCTCGACCATGACTCTAGTGACTGTAGTGGTGGTGGACGGCCTTATTGTACTACAGTGTTCTGCTTGACATAGACGGCCACACCGCCTGCGGAACGCTCTGCTTCCTCGGTGCACACGATGGGAACTAGAGGTGGTCTGGAACGCGCTTATTCTTCATGGTCATCAGCGTCATCGTCATCACGAGATACTGCCGGTTACGCCTGATGCGGGACAAGGTTAGACTAAGAGGAGCTTCGCCCCTAAAAATCCCCATCTCCCGCTAAAGGGAACCATTTGTGGATGCGAAGCAACGGGGAGATAATAAGCTTGAGTGGGAGGAACGTCACCGCTCTCGTTTTACGGCAGCGGTCCGGGCGCTCATCGCGGCGCTGCACAGGAGAGAGAATGAGGCGCGCGCGCTCCGTCATTTTCATACCGCGGAACTACCATGGCGCCCCCCAGCGGAGTATTCAGCTGTCACACCACTTGTCGTGCGCGCCGCTCCGTAGAGGATTCCTAAAGGAGTGGACGGGGGGGGACCGTAGGAGAGGAGAGAGAGGGGGGAGGGGACGTGCATGCGCTGTGGGGCTGTGGGACGCCGGAGCCGCTCCGTAGAGTAGAGGATTTCTAGAGGAGAGAGGGGGAGAGGACGCGTATGTGCTGTGGGGACGTGGGACGCCGGAGCCACTCCGTAGAGTAGAGGATTCCTAGAGGAGAGAGGGGGGGAGAGGACGCGCATGCGCTGTGGGGATGTGGGACGCCGGCCCCGCTCCGTAGAGTAGATGATTCCTAGAGTAGAGAAAGGGGGTGAGCGTAGGAGAGCATAGGGGAGGGGACGCGCATGCGCTGTGGAGGGTGTGGGACGCGGGGGGCCGCTCCGTAGAGTAGAGGATTCCTAGAGGAGAGAAAGGGGGTGAGCGTAGGAAAGAGAGGGGGGAGGGAACGCGAATGCGCTGTGGTGGTGTGGGACGCGGGAAGGAGGGACGGACTAAGCCCCCTCCAAACACATGCAAGCAAGATCAAGGAATGGGGTCAACCTGGGCGACAGACACCACCTGCCTAGCCATTGCTAAGCAGCCTCTCTGTGCTCTCGGCCATGACTCTGATGACTGTGGTAGTGATTGACGGCCTTCATATTATTACAGTGTTCTGGTTCGCATAATGGGTGCTTCCCTACTTCATGAAAGTGGCCGGACGCGGGACGCGGGACGGGGGACGCGGGAGGGACGGATGTAGCCCCGAGATAAGATGCTTCGCATCTAAAAGCTGCCGTTCGGCAGGCCGGTTGTATGTTACATTCTGTAACGCTTAAAGAAGAAAGCTTGCTGCACACTCGGCAATGCAGAAAGCTATACAATGGGAGATTCGACTTGTTGCAATACATAGCGGTCCGCCGTATGAAAGACGCACATTCATTTACTATGGCGTTTGTAGTCGATTCCAGTGTTGCTACCCCTCCACTTCAGCTTTCTTTTCCTCAACTGACAACGCATTCCCAACCAAGACAGACCGACAATGAACTTTAATGGACTCTGAGAAGTTACTGAGGAGTAACCTCTGGCCACGCCCACGTAGAGGACAGAACGCCATGACGCTCCGCCCTTTCCTGGGCCCTCTGGATAGCCTGGGCTTGCTTTCGGAGTACCGTGCTTCTTATGGCCTCCTCCCATTCGGCTTCGCTGGCAAGGAGGTTGTTAGGCAACGCGGGACATCGCCAGAGCCACTGAGCAAAATCTTTCACGGCAGTCGGGGCAACCAGGGTCAACGTCCGAGTATATTAAAGACGATAGTCTTTCTTGGGATACTTCAGCGCAAAAAACTTCCCCATCTCCCGCTAAAGGGAACCATGTGTGGATGCGAAGCAGCGGGGAGATTGTCAGCTTGAGCGGGAGAAACATTGACGCTCTCGCTTCACGGCAGCGGCCCGGGCACTCATCGCGGTGCTGCATAGGAGAGAGAATGAGGCGCGCGCGCTCCGTCATTTTCATACCGCCGAACTACCGTAACGCCCCCAGCGGAGTATGCAGCTGTCGCACCACCTGTCGCGCGCCGCTCCGTAGAGGATTCCTAGAGGAGAGAACGGGGAGGGGGGACCATATGAGAGGAGAGAGAGGGGACGTGCATGCGCTATGGGAAGCGGGAGCCGCTTCGTACAGTAGAGGATTCCTAGAGGAGAGAGGGGGGAGAGGACGCGCATGCGCTGTGGGGATGTGGGACGCGGGAGCCGCTCCGTAGAGTATAGGATTCCTACAGGAGAGAGGGGTAGGGGACGCGCATGCGCTGTGGGGGGGTGTGGGACGCGGGGGGCCGCTCCGTAGAGTAGAGGATTCCTAGAGGAGAGAAAGGAGGTGAGCGTAGGAGAGGAGAGAGGGGAGGGAACGCGCATGCCCTGTGAGGTGTGGGACGCGGGACGCGGGAAGGAGGGACGCGGGAAAGAGGGACGATCGTGGGCCAGCTCGTTGAGGTTTGGGAAGCCCTCGAGAACGTTCTTCCCCATGTTTGCGGGGAACCAAGTGATGAAATGAGAACCTGGACAAGCCCTCTTCTCTAGAATGGAGGCCGCCTCTCGAGCAAGGTGGCCCGATTCAAAAGCTCTGTTTGCCTCCCTCGAGTCGGTGTAAATGTAGGGACGCTCTGGGCCTGACAAGGCCAGCGCAACCGCAATTTCCTCGGCGATACCTAGGGTGGCCGCCCTTACCGAGGCGGAGGAGCGAAGCACTTACCGCCCGTCTATGACCGATAGCGCGAACATTCTCTTGTTTTCGTATTGCGCTGCATCCACAAAGACGGCGGAGTACATGTCATCCCTAACTCTTTACAAGAGTGCTCGTGCACGGGTTTTACGCCTACCCTCGTTATACTGGGGATCTACGTTTCGCGGGAAGGGCCCCACCATGTAGGTCGCCCTCGTTTCCCGACTCAGTGCTGTCCGCCGTTCCTCCATGATCCTAGAAGCCATGCCAACCTCGTCAAGGATTCTCCTGCCAGCATTGGACGACGATAGCCTAACAACCAAGATTGGCCCACTTTTGTAAAGCGATGATGCCACGTGCTGACGTCATCACGTGGCATCCCAATGACGTCGTGATAGCCTCATAAACTTTTAGATTCGTGACGTCATAGAGTGACGTATCAACATGACAGAAGGATCGAAAGGTGGGCTAGTTGATAATTCATCTTTTTTGTTCACTGAACCGGAAACCGGAAGCGCTCGTGTTGTGTGATCCTTTCTGCGTCCGTTGTCTGTGCCCGCGCTTCCGGTTCAGTGAACAAAAAAGTATCAACATGACTTCATCAGTGACGTAGGTAAGGCGGGTTTGTCCACCACTTAATTCATAGGTCATGCTTCGCTCAAAGATCGCTCAACGAGACACTTTAAGAATTTCACATGAAACAGACCACATTTACAGAATGAACAAACCATGTCTAGACTCGTCTGAAGCAGCAGTTGAGGTGCGAGATAGGCCACTGAGCAGGTAATATGCGAGTACTCCAACTTTAAAAAGACTTGATAAGAAAATGACAACAGATGGAAGTAACTACATACAGAAATATTATAAAGTTTGCTAAGCTGTCAAAACTGATCAACACACAGAAACTCACATGGTCAGAGATAGAGAGGGACGAAACTTAATTATGTGTCATACTTAAATATGTGTCTCATACTCGCGGTGTCCGGTGACCGGTTGTCTGGTCCCCTGGCACGGTGCCAGCTGTGGCCTCTCCCCCTCACACTCCCTCAGCAATCACTTGATGGCGCAGCGGCCACTTACAAGCAAAAAAAAAAAATAAAAAAATAAAAAAATAACAACAACAAAAAAAGATCAAGAAAACAACAAGAAAAAACAAGCAACAGAAGAAAGTAAAAAAAAAAGACCTGGCATAGTCAGTCGAATGGCGACAGGCTTTCGCCGAACACACTTTGGAATTTACAAATTGTCCTTCAAATTTTATAGATGTATATTCTCCCCTCCGTTGTAATACCTGTAGCGAATACTTAGTAGGGGGTCGATAACTACACGTTGACGCCGAAAACGCGACATGTGTAATGTTGATGTCACTGCTCCTTAAACATGCCGCGGGATGTCGACCTCAGCCCAGGTTCTGCGCCCGATCAGCGACGCTGTTCTGGCTATCACACGGCTTTCTCCGATTACACTCTCGCCGTTTATACTACTGCAGCTACCGCAAAGCTAATCATTGATCACGGTCGTTAGTCGTCGGGATGGATATCAGGGGCGTCGCCAGAAATTTTTTTCGGGGGGGGGGCACCTCCTTGATTTCGGGGAGGGCACCACCTTGAAGTGGCCATTTTTCGCTATGTATGCCATGGCGAAAAAAAATTTCGGGGGGGGCACGTGCCCGGTGTGCCACCCCCTGGCTACGCCACTGATGGATATGTACCACCAAGCTCCAAAATGGATGCATCCACGTTAAACAGCACTTTAGTTGCCAAACACCAATAGACTTCGTGCAAGCTCTCTCATATCATTGCACAGTAAACATTCAGCAACTTCTGTAAGGACACGTTTTACTTTCGTGTTTTACCGATTCCTATCACTGAGGGATGAACCGTGTTTCTTTTATTGCGATAGCAATTATAAGAACACTGTCAGCTGATTTTTCCCGTCGCCGTCATGCCCCGGATATGTATATGTATGTGTATATATAACAAAGGCACAAAGAAAAATAAGTCAGACGAAAAAATCTAATGCACCCGGCCGCGGATTCGAACCAGCGACCCCACGCACCGCAGCGCGGTGCGTTAGACCACTGAGCCACTCCCCATTCATAAGACGACATAATAATGGCAAGCTATTTATGCACGCCATTTACCGCTGGTAGTATGGAGATCTCGGAGGAGCTTGAGCGTGTTTTCTATCGAGCAACGCTCCTACATTTCCTTTCACTTTGAAAACTGCCATTGAGACGCGCACGAAAAAGGGGCCCCTTTCTGTACCCGCTCGTGATGTGGAAAAAAAAAAAAAAGAGCAGCTTGCACCTTGCGTCAGACGCCACCGCGTGGCAGGAGACACAGATGGATCATTCCGCGCGCCGCACTTTAAAAGAAGAGCTTCGGGTTGTGCGTTGTCGACACTTGCAGCGCGTTGTGCCAATCCAAAGGCATAACAACTGTGACAGTTGTTAGTTCACGCTTGTCCTGTGTATACATGCGCGTCCTTTTCGAGCGTCCTTATTTGTGCTCCAGTGGAAAGCTGCAAGTATCGAGCTGCTCGTCGATCTTCGTGTGACATTCCAATTTTTCGCGATCGCATTCATTGCTTCGCCCTTGCGGCGAAACTGTGACTTTTTTTTTTTTTTTGAAGGGGGGGGGGGGGGGGGGAGGGACACCCACGGATTTCCACATCATAGCTGCTAGTTTGGCTATCTTGCCGAAAAGGTGGCACTTCAGAAAAAACGACCTTAGTGTAGCCTTAAAGGCGATGCTTTGGCACACCATTCTTCTACACGAAGTACTTTGAAGGTGCTGGGCCCTATGTATCCCATACGCATGAGCCTCGCGACTGCGCGTTTTCAGTAATTCCTGTACCACTCCTATATGTGGAGTTGGACGAGTGCTCTCCCCATCACCAGGGGTCGGATAGTGATGGGGAGACCACTCATTTCACAAGTTCTATACTTGTTTTGTGGTAGAAGGTAACAGACGTAATACGTTTTGTATATGTCGATATAACTCAGATGAAAACAAATATATTGAAGCATTGACTACTGAAATGTGTTGCGAAGAAGAAGCGGATTGGATAGAAAAGGACATGCGAAATAATTCCGAAAATACGGAGTAAACTTGAATACCCAGACGACGTCATGTTTTGATTGCACGTGAACAATGGCGCAGTTACAATGCCAACAATAATGCAAGGTTGATTATGACGGACACCGGCATTTCGACAACGACGATATTACCTCTATGAAAGCTTGCCCAAGCAAATGATAAACTGTTAGAGTGACGATGTCGAGTTGGTTGCGATATTGCACTAGAGCGCAAGTGAAAGTAAACGCCATTGGTATGACGAACACTGACATGACCGTCACATGCTGAATGTAATGTTCGTATTGCTTCTAAGTGCGTAGCATTTTAGGGGCCCGGTCTGTCGTATGCTGCCGTTGTCTCATGCCGCTTGGCGTAACGCAGGCAAAACCATGTATAGCATAGCCATCTGCAGCATAGCCATGCATAGCAAGGGGGGCGGGAAAGGGAAATGAAGAAGAAGAGGAGGGAAGTGACGGTGAGGAGGAGAGAAAGGAGGAATGAACGAGGAGGAGAAATGGAATATGCTGTCATTTTATGTCGCCGTTTCGCGTCCCGTGCGCAAGACAATGTATAGCATAGACATGTATAGACCAGAGCATGCCTATCTCGCACCCACGCGCCTAAGCTCCCGGCGGCATACTCTCGCACCCAGACGCCATGTTTGTTCTGAACTGCCAAGGCGTGTATCTCTTGCGCCAAGTTAACATGGCAAACGGCGTCTGTGGGACTTTAAAATACGAGAAAGCGCCTATTCACGTCGCTCTTGCTCCCGCTTACCACTGCGCCGTCTTTGGATGCGAAAACAATCAGCGCAAGAGGAAGATATTACTCAGCACTGTCTGTGAACATAACAACACGACGCGGGAATCGTGCCGGTGCAGTGTTTTCAGATTGCACAAATTTCCAACCGCAACGAAAAACGCCGAGCTCCGCCCCCAGTGGATAATTGCAATCAACAGGAAAATCTACGAGCCCTAGTAAAGTGTACGAGTAAGTACTCTTACTGCGTGCATTCAAGCGAGACGCCAGCTATTTCGCTATTCAGCAGTAATTTGTGTGCAGTATGCCTGTAGTAAGCGGCACCAAATCATTGCCGTACTCTTTCGCAGGCCGTATGCCAATAATAGGACATATTACGAATCACGCGTGCGCGCAAACTGCGCACGTTTAGTAAAAACGTAACGGCGTACTATCGTGATGCAAAGAAACGTGAGCAGCGGAAAGCATGGATTTCGACTCAGTCGAACTGCGACATGCCTTGACGGTCGCTAGGCGAATATGTGCTTTCAGCCGGCGTCACCATAGCACTATAACATTTTGCTGAGTGCCAGGCATGACTGGCAAATGATAAGCACATGCGGTGCATGAGCGCAAGCTGGAGTGGGATTCAAGCGCTACAGTGACGCTGGCTGAAAGTACAAGTATTGCCTAGCGACAGTCAAGGCATGTCACAGTTCGACTGAGTCGAAAGCCACGCTTTCCTCGGTCCGCGTTTATTTTCATCGCGATAGTACGTAACTGATGAAGTTGCTTCCGCAGTCTGATATGTACGTGCTGTAGACATTCCGGACTGTCGAGGAAGGTCTTCTCAACGTTTCACAAGAAAACAGCACAAATTGCCAGCAGAGGTAAAGCGCAAAACATGCTTACAGCCGGACTCAGTTTGGAAGTTTCGCGTTTGATTGGCGGAGCGTCTGCTAGCATAGCAATTCAAGGTGTTGCTTCGCCGCGCTTGCGAAAGATGGCGCGACGTGCTGCCTCAGTATGGCGGCACACACTGAACTCGCTGTGTTCTGGTGTATAGCCTGGGGGCGAGAAAGGAAAGTGAGGGTTAGAAGGAATGATGTGGGGAGAATCGAAAGGAGGGATATTTGTGATGAATTAGCGGATTATACTGGGAGTAACACCACGAGTGTGTTTTCGCTCTGTTCAAAAGACAATTTTTAAACTCGCCAAATCCAGGATTGTATATATGTATATGTATATATTTATTATTCTTGTCTCTTAATTTTCATATCCTAGCAACAAAGTGGATAGGGGTAGCCATCGCCAAGTGATGGCGAGAACAACTCCTTCATTTATTTGTTATTTCAATAGAGAGAATAAAAAGGAGGAAGGGAGAGGGTCACGCACAGCGTAGTAGTGCATGGTGTTAGGCAGGCAGAACCAAGTATAGTGCCACACGCTGCTTTCTATGTTTTACGTTCCCGGAGTATCGCACATGTAGATACTGCCTTGCGCAATCCGCGCCAGAATGCCTCAGAGCATTCTAGATTTTTTCGGATCAACGCGAACAGCGGAGTTTATTCTGGAACAAACTCGGCCACCAGCGATAACGCTCGAATGTTCGACGCCACGTGTATAAATGCCTAAGCGCGTTACCGCGGATCAGATTATCGACGACAGACGCTCTGTTCGCCTCTACCATTCTACAGTGTGTTTTGCTGCAATCTGACTTTCCGTTTCCCGGCCACAAGTTCGACCAAATAAAGAGTTTCATCTTGAACACGCCACCTGCCGCCTTCGTCCACGTCACAACCACGTGACATCTGATAGAAGTGCTGTGTGTTTTGTTCATGTTCCGGACGACCCCGTCAAGCCGTGAACACAGCCCAAGTCGCGAGGCCAACCCTGATCAGCGAGGAAGCCGCAGGCAACAAGGTCTACCACCAGAGTACGGGCCTCCATCTGAAAAGACGCGGCAGATCAAGACCCTGACCTCGACCGCAGCGACGATACAGCCCCTGTGCCGTCTGCCCCCATCCTCCTCCGGCAACCCAAGGAGCCACCAACCTTTCGCGGTTCAGCACTTGAAGCCCCCGAAAGCTAACTTGAAGCATACGATCGAGTCGCCGTTTTAAATGCCTGGACCAGCGAAGACAAGCTTCGAGATGGGTACTTTGCCTATGAAGAAGCCGCTCATACCTGGTTCGAGAACCAAGAGCAAACCCTGGCAACGTGGGACATATTTCGCACCAGGTTCCTCGCTACATTCCCGACCATCATCCGCAAGGAGAGGGCTGAGGCTGTGCTCGAGACCCGCGTGCAGATGCCGAACGAAAACGTAGCGCTCTTCAGTCCGCTTTCTTATGCGAGGAGTCAAGCAGGAGATCTTCGCCGGGCTGATGCGGAATACACGCAAGACCGTCCAGAAATTCCTTTCGGAGGCGACGACGATCGAGAAGATGCGCGAAATGCGCACCGATCCTTTCTATGTTTTGTTCCCGGCGCATCGCACGTGTAGATACTGCCTTGCGCAATATGCGCCAGAATGTCTGAGATCATTCTAGATATTTTTCGGATCATCTGTTCGGCTTGAGCGCGCAAATGCGAACAGCTGAGTTTATTCTGGAACAAACTCGGCCACCAGCGATAACGCTCGAACGTTCGACGCCGCGTGTATAAATGCCGACGCGCGTTACCGCGGATCAGATTATCGACGACCGACGCTCTGTTCGCCGCTACCATTCTACAGTGTGTTTTGCTACAATATGACTTTCCGTTTCCCGGCCACAAGTTCGACCAAGTAAAGAGTTTCATCTTGAACACGCCACCTGCTGCCTTCGACCACGTCACAACCACGTGACAATAGCATAGCCGCGTATACCAAGGAGTAGGAAAGAGGATTGACGGTGCGGAGCATGGAAAGGAGAAAGAGAGAGTAAAGCATAGCAAGCCATGTATGGCATTGGGCATGCAGAACCATGTAAAGCATAGCCATGTATAGCAAAAGGGCGGGAAAGGGAAGTCAGGTTGAGGATTAGTGATGTGAGGGTGAGGACGTTGGAAAATAGGAGGGAGAGGGTGAAAAACAGTATAGTCATGTATGACGTCACACAGGCGAAACCATGTAAATCATAGCCATGTGTAGCAAGGGCGTCGGAAAGGGAACTCAGGGTGATGAGGAGAGAAAATAGAAGAGGGGAGAGTGAAGAATAGTCTAGTCATGTATGGGTAACTGAGTGGATTCCAAGAGAAGGAAAACGCGTGAGGGGGGAGAAAGAAAATTAGGTGGGCACAAGAGATTAGGAAGTTTGCAGGTATAACGTGGAAGCGGAAAGAGCAGTACCGGGTTTATTGGCGGAACATGGGACAGGCCTTTGCCCTGCAGTGGGCGTAGTCAGGCTGATGATGATTATGTGTGGCGTGAGGCAGGTAGAACAATGTATAGCTCAGCTACTTAAAGCGCAGCCACGTAAGGGGGCCGGAAAATGGAAGGGAGGGTGAGGAGGAAAAAAAAGAGGAAGGGAGTATGCTGCCATCGTGTGCTGTCATCTAATGTTGCCGTTTAGCACCATACTGGCAAAACCATGTATAGTATGGACAATTATAGCAAGGGGGGTGGGAAAGTGAAGTGATGGTGAAGAGGAGGGGAGTGGGGAGATCAAAGCATAGCCGGGTATAGTATAGTATAGCGATTCGACGAAAAAGTGATATGATGGTGTGGAGTAGTGATGCGAGATAGAGGAGGAGGAAAATGAGGAGGGTAGTGTGCGCTGCTGCATCACAAATGAAGCTTTCCTTTCCTGCAATGAAGGCCTAGCACGCTGCATGGTCGGAATGCCAGGGCGTGTTTGCCCGTGAACGCCAGCATTGCTCAAGGAATGCAGATCGTTCAGCGACGCTCACAGGCTTCTACTTCTACACTATTCTACTCTGGTCTACTTCTGGTCTGGTGTCTCGTCCCAAACGCAGACGAAACTATTGGGCGAACTCGGCCTGACGGTGTCGAAGTGGATGCAGCCCGCCTGGGTCTGAATAGACCGGGCTTCAGGACTTTTGTTAATAAAGTATTGTGAATGAATGAATATACGGAACAAATGTAATGTCAATGAACAAGTATTCCGCTTTGTACACTAATCGCGGCAATCGCATTCGGCGGCCGTCAGTAATCTGATCATCGGCGGAACGCCTCATCTTTTATACATCAGTGATCGCACCTTCAAGCGTTATCGCTGGTCCTCACATATGGTCTCAAAAAAACTTGACTAGTGTCACTCTGCTCGCAATCTTAACGGAACAATCAGAAACAATATCTTAGAAACCAGGCCCTTATTGAGTTCGTCGCTGAAGGACAGGCGAATCACTGCCCCGCACTTCCTACAGCTTTCAATTTGAGTGCTACTGCCTATTTTTCTGTAATGCCACCATCACTAGCTTTATTGCTGACTTCAACAAATAAATAAGTAAAAATGAGGAAACGTAGAAAATGCAGACATCCGGTAATGCAGATAGCAACCCACAAAATCCGGAGGCTCGCGGTACACCAGAAATAACTGCGCTTGCCTATTAGTCAGAGCGGGTACTTGCAAAGTTTAATTGGGAATTGTTAATTAAAACAAAGGTCATGTCATTGAGTGTAAACGTTCAAATAACGGCTTTTACGCACGAGTAGCTTCTGATTTGCTTTACTCATACATACTCAGAAACGAATAAGTACACTTTTCCAGGAGCAATGAACGAGGTTAGCAGTTCTTTTGCCTATTTGCAGTAGATTGGTTTAGCCAATTAAATCTTCCTAGCAGCCGCACTGAAAGTAATTGAAAGGTAACTTGGCACCAGGAAAGCGTGCAAGCTTACAGAATACGGAGATGCCCTAATCTTTCGCAAAAACGCTAGTACAGTGAAATCGTGCGGAAAAAATGGCCGTTTTCTGTGGCCTAATTTGGGCAGTGGTATCATATAAACTATTTTCAGCTCTGTTGCAAGACAGCCTTCATCGGGAAAGTAATGGTTATTTTTTAGAGCAAATAAGCTAGGAAAGCGTTAAATTTTCGAGAACGTGGAGCTAACAGAATCACAGCTAGAGCATCTCGAAGGTTTCATTTTGATCATGACGCCTTCGAAGTACGTTGTAAACATTACAAGAGAGCTCTAACATTTAGCGGGGATGGTGACAAGCGTTGCAGAGGCCAAGGTTTTTAAGTAAGACATCGTATAAAACAAATGAGCCATATAGAAACAGGTTGCAACTTATTGAGCAGTCGAGGGAGTTACCATTATAGGCGGGGCATTTAATGCGGTGGAGCGTCGCAATATCTGCTTTTGTATCGATGGAAAACTGTTTCGGAAGATGTTTGTTTACATTACTGAATGTACGTTAAATATATGTCTGTAGGTTAAAGTAGGAGTAACGAACCTTGTCTAGCCATTTGGGAAGTATTCGGCGTGGCACGTTAAACAACAGATGGTAAACATTTCCGGAGCCCTCTACTATATACGGCGTCCATCATAATCATATTGTGGTTTTGGGACGTTAAACCCCACATATTTTTATAGGAATCCGGTGTGAGCGTAGTGCAGCAGTGCATTACTATTAGCGGTGACCACGTAAAAAGACTATTTTTTTTTGTTCAGTACATTTAACACTGAAAATGTTTCACGTGGACGTGGTCATCACGGTGATTAAGGTAATTTAAGAAAGCCTGTTTCCGAAATCTACTGCTAGTTGCTTTAAAATTAACTTATTTATAATCATGCTGGATATTGTCACGTGGTCGTGACGATGAAGGAGGCAGCAATCGGGCTGTTAAAGACGAAACTCTTTATAGGGCGAACTGGCCCTGACGGTGCCGACGTGGACGCGGCTCGACCCCGTCTGTAAAGACCGGGCTGCAGGACTCTTGTTAAAGTTTTGTGAATGAATGAATGTGCACAATAAATGCAAATAAAAAAAAACAAGCAATATACAGTGTACACCTATCGCGGCGATCATATTCGGTGGCCGTCGGTAACCTACTCGCAGGCGGAACGCATCGTCTTTTATACATCAGTGATCGAACCTTCAAGCATTATCGCTGGTGCTGGCATAAAATCTCAAATAAACTAGATTATGCGCGTCCTGCGTGCAGTCTTCACGGAACAATCTGAAACAATCGTAAAGGTTCCCAAACATTGCTGTTCGGCATGCGCCGAGTGGTGCTAACAATTTTTTTTTTGCGTGACCCTCGATTATATCGAAATAAAGAAATACGTGCCCGCAGCACTGGCCCCTCTGAAAACGCATCGTTCCGATACTGCAAAAGAACACTAAAGCGAACAAAAAGATAAACGGATACATGCCTATACGAAAAAAAAAGTATATGGGGCAGCGCTAGAACGAAGACAAGGACGAGAAAAGACAGGACATGCGCTGTTGTTATAGGCATCCGGCGAGAGCGTAGTGCAGCAGTGCACTACGCTCACGTCCTTGTCTCATCCTTGTCTTCGTTCTAGCGCTGCCCCATGTAATTCATCGTGAACCCTAACCAACTAGCCCACCTTTCCGTTATTCTGAAAAAAAAGTTTACACTCGCCGTGGAAAGCCTAAGAAACGACGAAGCTGGTCGATCTTAGGGGCTTAACGTGGTCTTCTTGGCTGATGCTTGCCCTTTCCTTGGCGTTGACAGAGTAGAGTAGAACCACATCCTGTCACCAACCTTGCATGAATATCTAAACTGAAGTGCCAGAAACTCACGAGCATGCCTGGCTGAGGCACCCCTGGCGGAAGCGCAGGCCTTTCCGCACTCGTCCTCGGCTCGCGCCAAGCCGAGCAAGCTCGGCGCGGCGGCTGCGGGGACTGTCTCCGTCGGTGGGCGTGGCTTGGCGGTGTCTTCTCCTCGGCACATGCGCGGCTAGGTGAGGTTAAACCGAGGTGGTGCGCAGCGGTGGCTTGGCTATTGCTGAAAACGGCACGGAGGTTGTATCTCCAGCTTTAAGAGATTCCCAGTAGAAAACAGCGCTCAAAAGACGGGACGAAGAAAGGACACAAACCACGGCACAAACCACGGCACAAACCACGGTCCTTTCTTCGTCCCGTCTTTTAGCGCTGTTTTCTACTCGAAATCATGAACCAACCAGCCCAAATGCGTACCCTATTAAGAGATTCGCTCTTAAAACACTAAAACAAGTGGATAACAATAATGTAAAGGCTCACCAGCCCGCATACAACGGCTTGAGGCGCACCACATGCACGACCTCGGGGCTTGCCAGGCACCGCTGAGAGTTCATTATGCAGTCGGGGACAGCTTCGTAGTCCAGTGCGCCTAGACGTCGAAATACACTGCATGGCCTAAAGTATCCACAATGGATCTTTAGCACATGCAAAGGAACAGAGAAAAGATGAGACAGGACAAAGTGCTGACTTCGAACTTTATTCGAAGAAACCATTCCAATAAGTGTACCCTCCTAGCTCACGCATGCGCGTGGAGGCACCACAATACAATCATGCCAGTAACATTGAAAAGGGGGGGGGGGGGGAGACACCAACCAACGTATTTAATTAAAGTAATAACTTATTTTTACTTTAAAATTAAAAATCCCGAGGTTTCGGGTCCGAGTTATTGTTTCCTTGCCAACCAGACAGAAGTCTGTCAAATGTTCACCTTTAAATCATGCCAGTGCATAATCCACGAGAGCTACGCTCTGTTACCTTGAGGCCTGCGTTGTCGCGCACGCGTCAGGAATCCAAGTTCCTTGTTTGAAGGATCAATAGATGAAAGGGTGATGCACCATTTACCCGCTATGGCAATGTCCTTGGCCTCGATAATATCTCTCGTGGTCTGCCTATGGCATCTGCCGACGATGACGCATTGGCCGAGAAGTGGCTTGCATTCAGAACTCTACAATGTCCACTTAACTGACCAGCGGCAGTGTTTTGTGAATCCTTGAGATGCACAAGTAGTTTAATATTCACGCATCTACCATTCTGGCCTACGTACTTTTTGCCTCTAGACAACTGCATTGTTAGACTTGCGGCGAACTTCTACCAAGAAAATGAAAAGCCGTGCAAGCAATCCGCGATGTACACTATTACGCGCTGTACACGCGTTGTACAGTCGGCAGCAGTCAGTAATCTGATCATCGGGGGAACGCGTTGTCTTTTGTACATCAGTGATGGAACCTTCCAGCGTTATCGCTGATGCTCGCGTAGACTCATAGAAACAAAAATGAGTATTTTTTGGGGTAGCATTTCTTCCGCCCAACTCGTCATCTACGTAGCGTACTTTCCCTGGGATATGAGCGCAATTCCAGCACTTCATGGTCATGGACGGTATGAGTGCGATCAGCGGGAGATGGTATTCTTGATAGGATAGTGGCGATAGCCCGATCTTCAAGAAAGGAAACGCGAGCAAGCAAGATGACGAGTATAGTTGTGTGGCAGATACACTCCCCAAATAGTCTATTTTTTTCTTAGAGTGCAGGTTCTCGAATAAACTTCACTAGTCGCGTCCTGGCCGTTATCTCAACGGAACAATGTGAAACAATCGTGAAACTTCCCAAACGTTGCCATGTGGCCTGCGCGGAGCGGTGCTAACAGCTTTTGTGAGTGAAACCTGAATACATCAAAATAAAAATTACGAGCCCGTGGCAATATTTTATAGTTTTCTAGGATTTGGAACGGCTTTAGTTTGGATAGGGTTGTAGGTGGCTTTAGATAATTAGAGTATGGGCGGGTCATTGAAGAAAGATTGAGAAGGTTGGTGTTAGATGAAATTTTTCTCGTGGGCTCCTTCACTATCTGCGTGTAAAAAAAAGAGATATTGTGTGGAAACTAATCAACACTTTTGTGAAAGTCGGAAACGGCTGTAGATTTGAGGGATCAGAATTTCATTGACTCTTTTAGAATTGAATGGAATGCATGGCCATCTTATAGAGCAAAGTCTGTATAACGTAATGCGAACACGTTAGTAACATGATGGAGGTCATGACTAAAGCCAAATCAGTAATGAAATACACAACGGTAAGCGAAAACGAAAATCTTTTATTGTGTAACTTAACAACCGAGAGACTCTCAAGGTCCCCGCACAGCTAAATACATAACGATGTGATCTCGTTTCGTATTGATATCCATCTCTCTCTACCTCAGAATTCATTAGTGTAACAGAATTCATTAGTGTAAACAAAAAGTGGTCAGGTTCA
Source organism: Rhipicephalus appendiculatus (assembly GCA_030522465.1). Lineage (NCBI taxonomy): Eukaryota > Metazoa > Arthropoda > Arachnida > Ixodida > Ixodidae > Rhipicephalus > Rhipicephalus appendiculatus. The sequence goes on from JALIZH010015667.1 coordinate 38,937, forward strand.
GAAACTTCGGAATACCGGGAAACATGAGTTAGTACTATGAGGTCAGCTGTACATATATATTGCACTCTGACGTGAGTGATTCACGCTTTTATTATGTCGATGAGTACTTGTTAATTACGCGATGTGAATATGATGACAGCATGCACCTGCTGCTCCTCGAGAATTCCTCTGGCACTTTCACTTTCCTTGTGGTTCATGACGTTAAGCTACTCCTTGTTTTTGTGGGCTTTACTTTCCACTGTCGGTTTCAGCATCATAGTACTGCGTAAGCTGTTTTGGAATCATACCAAGAGTGGATATCAAGTGCGATGTCGTCAGCTACTTTCAGTCGAAGTTACAGCACATCAAGGGCAACTGACATACCAGTTACCACCAGCAATGAACTCCCGAACTCTCCATGGGAGCGAACCATTTTACCAATAAGCGAAGCCAATGCTTGAAGTCGCTCTGGCGAACTATCGGCGCTTTGTATTGCGCAAGTGTCCGAATGGGGAGCGATGCAATTGCAGACGTTGTGTGGTAGACCCGTATCATCGCAGTAGGTGTCACCCCATGTGAGTTGGGTAACAGGTGAGAACCACAGAACCATTCATTTATTAAAATGAAGCTTAGTCAGAATCCATAATCATCTCTAACAGCAGCATCAATAACGTCTGCAGCGTCATAGGTGCATACGTTGCTTTCACTTGCGCAACAAATCTCCAAAAGTCACGCTATGCGAAATGTGTAATGGGTGGTCGCTTTACGGTGGCCCAGTGATTACGAAGGGTTGTGTCACGAATAATTATCATCGCGAATGAAGAAACACTACTTGTGTGAAATAGCTGGCCGAAAAGAAAAATACCAGGCCTCCACAGAGTGCTCAGCACAGTCACAATGTAAGCTGAAGGCGCAACCTCTTAAGAGGCCGCTGTCAATTATTTGAGAATGCTCACTGCAAGTAATGATCATTGAAGGTAGTGACTCAATACCCACACACTTCTACTTTTTTCACTTGATACCTGAGGTCTCAACAGAGGCACTGTGTGAGGAGGCAAAATTAAATCTTTTATACGAAGCAGGCTCACCCAAAACCATAATGGCGCTCATAACAAGATAGACGTAAGTAGAAAAATAGGGATCTCCGGTATTGGAATGCAGCATACTTGTTAAGTTCAGAAGAAATAATACAAAGTGAAACACAAGAACTATGCATTAATGAACACAATAAGGAAAGTTCGCAAAGTAATAGCCATGCACAAAATACTGAAGTAACTGGAAAGATTAGTAGCTATATGCTAGGGCGAGTGCGCGTAGAAAGAACTAAACCTTACGCAATGGCCTCAAGTTAAAAATTTGTACGAATAATAGTAAGAAACCAACGTACAAACGTACTAAAGTTGATGAAAAATCTGTTTGAGCAGATGGTCATGTAATATATAAATATAGTGACTGCGCTGCAGGTCGATGAAGTTAGGAAAACCATTCCACAGGTTGTTGGCGTGTTGGAGTGACGAGAAATTAAAAGTTTATCCAGTGTTGCAAAGGTGGGCGTATTTGCACGCATAACGCAATCAATGCGATAAGTAAAAGGGAATTTGTAATTATGGTAGGAATGACCGAGAGGCATGGACGTATTTATGAAATACAAACAAACGAGCGATGTCTTATGGCAGGGGCAGTAGAAGTTCAAGCCTTATCTGGGTTACAGTGACCTTATTAACATTTCCCGAGATAAAGCGACAAACATTTCTCAAAATCGCTTCTTACGTGTACATTAAGTATTTCTGATGTGGTGACCAGACAGATGAAGCATACCCAAGCGGCTGTGAGACAAATCTTTATATTAAGACACAATTGTAATGCGCAAAACTACGTTGTGAAGGATGCACAGTCTGATACTACGTATGCTTTGTCGTTTATACACTTGAAGTTGAAACACGGCCTTGAACATTCTGCTCTCGCAAATATCATCCACCACTTTCGTGACCTAACGGCCACATGCGACAAGACTGTTTACGTGTTACCTGCTACTGCGGCTAAGCGCTCACCTAACGAGACTTTCATCTGACTCCAGCATGCGGAAGGTACGTCTGCTTTGCTTCGAGGTACTCTTCGTGATTTTAGTAACATCCAAAATGTGCTCTTTTATCTCCTAACGTATTTGCGTGGTTGCTAGGAAAAGGATGTGCTTATGACTAGATTGTTACCAAAATTGGTTTAATTTTGAATCGAATAATTACTTAGCGAACTTCGGTGACTTTGAGCATATCTATCTATCTATCTATCTATCTATCTATCTATCTATCTATCTATCTATCTATCTATCTATCTATCTATCTATCTATCTATCTATCTATCTATCTATCTATCTATCTATCTATCTATCTATCTATCTATCTATCTATCTATCTATCTATCTATCTATCTATCTATCTATCTATCTATCTATCTATCTATCTATCTATCTATCTATCTATCTATCTATCTAGCCACCTACGACTTCCTCCTCTCCGGACCGTATCGTTAATGGGATTTATACCAAAACTTCTATGGCATAACACGAGTGTATGACAAACATAAATGAGTGGTCATATCATGAAAATCGTGACTTTCTTGTCATGCGCAGCATGTTTTACATGCCATGGCCGTGGTGCTCTAACGGCCGTTTCATTAACTTGATACATACATTAATTGGTATGACAAGATATTTCTGTATGACAAACATAAATGACAGGTAATAATACCAAAATTATGACGTGCATGTCATGTATAGCGTGACACATACGCCATGCTCATGGTGCGTTCGTGGCTGCTTCGCTAGCTTGACATGCACCAAATTTGGTCTTGGGTGACGTGACTGTATAACGAATATTAATTCAGGTGCTAACATGACAATCATGGCATGCATTTCATGTAAAGCACGATTTACCTGCCACGCTCATGGTGCGCTCACGTCCGTTTCGCTAACTTTCTATGCGGCAAAATTGCTATGGCGCGACGTGACTGTATGACGAACATAAATGGAGATAGTAAAATGAAATCATAACATCCGTGTCATGTACAACATGATTTACATGCCACGCTTGACGTACGTTTCGCTAGCTTGATATGCACCAAAATTAGTATCATGCGACGTGACTGTATGACGAATTTAAATGAGAAGTGTTACTATGAAAATCATGACATTCATGTCTTGTCACCATGACTTGCCTGCCACGCTCATGGTGCGCTTGCGGCCAGTTCGCTAGCTTGATATACACAAAATTTGGTATTGCGTGACGTGTCTGTATGACGAACATAAATGACAGATGGTAAATTGATAATCATGACATGCGTGTGATGTGCAGCATGATTTACTTCTTGCTGGCTGCTTCGCATTACATCGATTTCCACAATGCATGGGATCTGCTGAATTTTTTTCGTTAAGTTTTCTCACAGAAGTCTGACAGACATTTATAGGACGTCGACTGAAAGCACACAAGTGTTTGTGATTATGACAAAACGTGAGATTATGGAGTACTCTGACACTTTCAAGTAATGTGGCACATTTTGGGTGCCTGCTTCAGAGAAGAATGTGTAGCTGGAAGTGTACATCATAAACAGTCATCAGTAACACCTCAATGGGAACTGCTGATATCGAAGAAAGCTGTATCAAAATAAAGCGCAAAAGGGAACTATAAGCGTATCTAACTTCAACGTACCTTCAACTTGCGGCGTACCAAAAGTGTAATGCGTAAGATGATAAATTTTGTAGCACGAAGATGTGTACTTTTAAGGGATGAAAGAAATGCAGGATATTGTATTTGATGGTTTCGGAATGTTGGTTTGTCGTCGAAGATGTCGTGACATTTCTTTTAAATTTTACAAAAATGCTTAAAGACGTTGGTGGAGACCAAGAACCTTGAAGAGAATTTCAGCTTCTATGTTACCACAGTTCAAAAGCTTGTAGAACATGTGAATGAACGAGGTGCGTAAAAAGGAAACTACGCTAAACGTCCCAGACGTCACTTCATAAAAATGCTGCTTAGACAAAGTACTCCTCAAGTTTTATTATTAGCATTACCGTTAAACGCTGGCTAACCACTTTTGACTTATAAATACCGGAAGCCCACTTGATCTATCAGCTCGTCTAGTTAAAGTAGCTTTCTCGAATGATTGAAATGTAGAAACAAAAGAAATCTACTATGGCCAGTTATTTTGAGCAATTTGTATCTACGATTTTCTTAATCATTCAAGTGCAAAATCATTTATTGCCATTGACTTCTGACTGAATGTTAAAAACCTGGTACCCTTTAGGCCATAAGATAGAACTGAAACATGACCTGTCAGCTAGGCTGATGAATGAAGATGCTCAAATAGCTCCCTCATTAGTACTTACCGTGCACCACACTTTTTTTTAAAGTCATTCATGACACGAAGCTACTTTGTGTGCTATATTAGCGCTATCGCATAAATTAATTGAAAGGGTGAGTATGACAAAGCCAAAGACTTGTAATTCATGATCGCATCGCCAGTGCAAAGTATAAAGCTGGAGTGAGTTGGTCATTTATCAGATAAATTAACGCATAGAACACTAGCAGATATAAAGATGAACACGCTGTCGAGTGTTCTTTGCTAAAAGGTGAATATAGGTGGTTGGTGTGCAGCACAAGGACGAAATTATCCCTACAGGAAATGGACGTTAGTATAAAATAGCAGCTTGTTCTTTCGAAATAACCGTTTGAGAGTTCGTCAACTCAACGCTACTGCCCCCGTCAAAGTGTGCATTGGTAAAAAAGGAAATAAGTGTAAAAAAAAAACTGCCAAGGCATACAAAAGTGGCGCTTCATGCTATTTCCGTTTCTTTGAAATGACACTGTATTTGTTGTAGCTTAAAATGTATTTTAGGCTATACATCAAAGAAACATACGAATGATACTCGTAGTATATGTCGGGGAAGGAATGACTCACAAATATGAATCTTCGTCTGGAAAGAAAGGGCTTTCGGTTGACTTTTTTTTTCCAGAGAAGAAAATACAATTAAGTTAGTCCTATAGAACAAGTCAATAGGGGTGCCTGATAGAATTGAAATTAAGTCAAAATCCCGTTTAGCCTAAAGATAACGTTGATGAGAGGATTAAATAGATGGGTACACTTAGGCCGATAGCGGAAAAGCCATAGCACCAATAATGATGGCTCCTTGACTTGATTGGCTTAACCTTATTTTTTGTTTCAAGTTAAGGACCACATCCCCAATAAATGTCACTTGCGAGCAGAAAATGCAGTCGCAAGGTATCGATGAGTGTTTTAAGCTAGCTGTCTATATAAGCTCAAGTTCTGCCATAGAATTTGTTCTCGGAATGATCTTTGCTCAGAAAGAATGTGGAACGTGATCCTCAATCTTGTGCTTGCGGTATTTGTAGGAACGAATGAAGCCGTGACTCCAGATATTTTTAAAGTACGTACGAATTTTTAGTCTTAAATAGTCGCAGGAATTACCGCTTCAGAAGTGTTGAGTGTTTATCCTGTAAAATGTATTTTTTTACATTCTCTGTGAGCGTTGAAAAGAGATCGTAGTTAGGATTAGCCGCAACAGAGAGTTTTAGACTTATATACAAAAAACAAGGAGATACAGGTACAATGAAAACTTTGTTTTTGCGAAATAACGTTTTAACAGTATCGCCGCTCTAAGCATAGATTTTGTTAAGGTGATAGCGCTTGTTGCGTGAACAGTTTGCTTAACGTGGGGGGAATACATAACGCAAGCACGCAGGCTCACCTAGCAAACGTACTTTTCCAAGTAACAGCGAACACATAAAATTACGGACAGAATGGATGAGTCATTATTTCGAGGAAATCAGTTTGCATGGTATACCGATATGGAAGTATGATAAAAATAAGCTATTTTTCTGTGGGTCAACTTTAATATGACCGAGCAAAAATGCTTTGCTTACCTTTCCGTTCAATTCAGTAATCATGCTTTGGGTGGACTGTCAATCATGATTACTGTGTTGGACTCACATAGCAGAATGGCGGATAATAAATTAATGCGCAGAAAGCTACAGTAATGTTTCATAGACTCGGAAGCATGAAACAATTCGCGACTTGTGGTGAGGCCCTAACAGTGGTAAAGGAAAATAATAAATTCGAAGCATTTGTTAGCGGCACTTTGAGCGTTCCTATCTATCTATCTATCTATCTATCTATCTATCTATCTATCTATCTATCTATCTATCTATCTATCTATCTATCTATCTATCTATCTATCTATCTATCTATCTATCTATCTATCTATCTATCTATCTATCTATCTATCTATCTATCTATCTATCTATCTATCTATCTATCTATCTATCTATCTATCTATCTATCTATCTATCTATCTATCTATCTATCTATCTATCTATCTATCTATCTATCTATCTATCTATCTACGTCTGGGTGCTCTCGTCATCACCTCTTTAACTTGTCCACCTCGGTGGATCAGTGGTATAGGGTGCTTGGCTGCTGACCCGAAGGTCGCGGGTTCGTTCCCGGCCGCGGCGGTCGCATTTCGATGGAGGCGAAATGGTCGAGGCCCGTGTACTGTGCGATGGCAGTGCAAGTTAAAGTACACCAGATGGTCGAAATTTCTGGAGCCCTCCACGACGGCGTCTCTCTTAATCATATCGTGTTTTTGGGATGTAAAACCCCACAGATGTAAAACCCCACATATTAAAAAAAATTACATTTTTAACTTGGTCTAGACGAAAATTGGCAGGGGTGGGGGGTTAAGAGAGTTTGATGAATAAGGCTGTTTCGTAGCCACACGAATGACGCAAAGGTCTTGTCGCGTACGTCGTCAAACCCCGCTCCCCAGACACGTGTGGCACATGCATACCACGGGCCGCGGTATGCGCGTATGCGCCACGGGTTATTGACAGTTTATATCAACCCCGGAACGACGAAGACAAACATTAGTAACTGAATTGTAGAGCGTGAAGAGAAAGTGACATCGGCAGCGGCGACCCAACGAGTGCAAGGATAAAAAATGTCACTATCTCAGCAGGAATCGAACCTAAGTGCTCTGAGTGGGAATCGGGTATTCTACCGCAGTGCTACGCCAAATCTTGAAACTTCTTTAGAAGAAGACACTGTCGTCGCTGCGTCGGCACGCCTCTGCGCCACTCCCAGCCCCGACCTCCCGAAGAAAACTGAGAACCTCTTCGCCACTACGGTATCTCGACCAGGACTGCCACATGGACTCATTTTGACCGAGACTCCGTCTATACGGCGGGGGGCCCTGTCGCGTGCTGCCGTGCCGACGCAGCGACGACAACGAAGTGGAGACAGGCGCGAGGAGGCGAGCGCGTGGGCCACCGAATAAATCAGTTTGGTTTTGGCAACTCGATGTAGCGGCATCCTTCTTCCTCTACCTCTCCGCTACAACACTATGGAGGCGTAAGGTCGGTGCAACTTCAATTGTGGTTGCAGAGCAGGGTATACCTAATTTTATAACAAAGCAATAAACATTGCGTATGTAAACCTATGACACAGACGTCACGCCGGGTTGACGTCAGTTGTGGTTCCAATGTTGGCTCCACTTTTACAGCAGTCTAATAAACATTAAATTTTTAGTTCTATGATTCAGCAATTTATGTTCATGTGTTGCTCGACCTCGGGGCAATGCGCTAACGAAATTTACGTGCGGTATTCACATTGTCGCACCCTAAAGCGCACTTCGTTTCAATAATATTGACGTCTGTGCTCTAACGTGAACGCTGACGTTACGCCAGACCATAGGTTACCCAGTGTAGCCACCAGCAGACGCCACTGTAGTGGACGTACAGGGGGGGGGGGTGAGGTCAAAAGTTTCCAGGCCACGCTGCCATAGGAACACATTGGATAGTGGCCTGCGAACTTTTGACCAGCCCTGTACCTGGTACGCCCAGGATGGACACACAGCAACTCTACTTAACGTCGATCTACCTCGTAACGCTTGCCTCAAAGCCAAAAAATGCAGCACGGACAATTATTCGCGTGCTGCTGCGTATGAAAGGGATTCCCACTAGGCGTGGGATCTGCCGGATTTTTATGTAGTGACCTCAGATACGTACCGCGCAACTAAAGTAGCTTGAAGTATGGGACTGTGGTGAAGCACATTTCGCAAGTATTCTTAGATCATGAGTGGAAGTATACCAGTATCGCTCAAGAGAAATAAGCAGTTAATCGTTTTTACATTCATTTTCATTTTTTGTGTTGCATATTTATTACACCGCAAGTGAACACACCTAACGAAGCCCCTTGTGCTTCCTTTGGTTGGCTTGTCTGTTGGCTACGCTAAAAGCTCAAAAACGAACCGAGCCCCTCAATATATTGCCACGCGCGTTTCTTATTTTGCTCTATTCGGTTCTTCGCCCTCAAAGTCTGTCAGCAATGCTCAGCGCAAACCGCGCCTGACTGTTCTAGAAGCTTCGCGATTACTGTAGATCGTTTTGTTAAGATTGCGCGCAAGACGCGAACACTCGAGCTTATTCCAGAGCTTGTGCGACAACGAGTGATAAGACTGGAATATTCTATGACGCACGTATAAATGCCGACGCGCTTAACCGCTTGCCAGTTGATCGACGGCCGACGCTCTGCTCGCCGCTATCAGTGCCAGCGTGTATTGCTGTAATCTTACTTTCTGTTTACCGGCCACAAGTTCGGCCTAATAAACAGTTTCATCTTGGACACGTCGCCTGCTGCCTTCGTCGACGTCACACCCACGTGACATCTGGTGGAGGTGCTGCTTCGTTCATGTACCGGACACCCCCGTCAAGCCGTGAACCCAGCCCTACTCGCGAGGGAGACGTCGACACCAACCACGACCAGCGAGTTAGCCGTAGGCAGCAAGGTCTACATCCGGAGTACGGTCCTCTACCTGACAAGACTCGGAAGACCAAGGCCATGACCTCGACTGCGGCAACGATGACTGCCTCTGCGCCACAGCCAGCGATCGTAATGCAGCAGCCAAGGGAGCCACCGACTTTCCCTGGATCATTGTTCGAAGACCCTGAGACCTGGCTGGAGACATACGACCGAGTGGCCACCCTAAACCACTGGGACCCGGAAGAGAAGCTGCGTCGCGTCTACTTTTACCTGGAAGACGCGGCAAGGACCTGGTTCGAGAATCGGGAGTCTGCGCTTCAAACCTGGGATCTTTTCCGCGGCACATTCCTGGACACGTTCAGGAGCATCGCCCGCAAGGAAAGAGCCGCGACGTTGCTGGAGACGAGGGTGCAACTCCCGAACGAAAGAGTGGCCATCTTCGCTGAAGAATTGACGCGACTCTTCCGACACGCTGACCCCGACATGCCCGAGGAGAAGAAAGTCCGTTTTCTCATGCGAGGAGTCAAGCAAGAACTCTTCGCCGGGATGATGCGGAACCCACCAAAGACCGTCCAGGAATTATTGTCGAAAGCAACAGCGATCGAGAAGACGCTGGAAATGCGAACCCGCCTGTACGATCGCCGAACGATGCAAGACAGCCCAGGAGTTCATGCTCTCGGCTCCGACGACCTGCGCGAAACGATACGAGCGATCCTGCGGGAGGAACTGCGCAAGCTGTTACCCTCATCAATGCCGCAAGTGGACTCGATCGCCGACATCGTTCGCGAAGAGATCCAGCAGTCGATCTGCACCCCCCAACCGCCACAGCCACATGCCATGAGCTACGCTGCTGCCGCCCGACGCTCCGCTCCGCCTCCACGTCCACGTCAGGAGGCCGCACCACCCCATTTCCGCCGCCAGACACCGCCGTCCCCACGACCGACGCCATACCGCTCACCTGCCAGCGAGCACTACTCCCCAAGAAAAACCGACATCTGGCGAGCCCCTGACAACCGCCCGCTCTGCTACCACTGCGGGGAAGCTGGACATACCTACCGCCGCTGCCAGTACCGCCAGATGGGCCTACGCGGCTTCGCCGTCAACGCACCGCCCCCACAGCACGGCGAGCGCCCACGCGACATCGCCGACTACTTGACCACCACTGAGCGGGCACCTCGACGTTCATCGCGTTCGCCATCGCCTGGACCCTACCGGTACAGCAGCCTCAACCGGGGCCGTTCCGTGAGCCCATATCCGGAAAACTAAGGGCAGCAACCGATGGAGGTGCGGTTGCTGTACGACGAACTACCGAAGACCCTCCGCCGACGCCGACGACGACGCCGCGACGATACCTGAAGAACAAAGCAAGAGAGAGCCCTGAAGTCGAAACTTCGCGGCCGGAAGAAGACCTGACGACGCCACGTGGAAGCAGCGGAGCAAACCGCCGCAGCCGTGATCCGACGCCGCGACCCAACCGTAACGCACGACGACGAACCAGCGACCTCGACGTAATATTCGACGGCCACAACATCACCGCTCTCGTCGACACTGGAGCCGACTATTCCGTCGTCAGTGGACCTTTTGCGACGAAGTTGAAGAAAGTGAAGACTGCTTGGCAAGGCCCTGAAATCCGGACCGCTGGAGGTCATCTAATAACGCCGGCCGGTGTTTGCACAGCAAGAGTCACCATCAATAACCGGACTTATCCCGCCAGCTTTCTAATTCTGCAGCACTGCTCCAGGGATGTGATACTGGGGATGGACTTCCTAAGTCAACACGGCGCCGTGATCGACCTGAGGTCTGAGTCGATAACACTGACTTCAGACGAAGCGTTGCCGCCCCACACGACGCCGGAGAATCATGCCTTGAATGTAATTGAAGAGCAGGTCACCGTTCCGCCCCTCTCCAGCGTCGTCATTTCCGTCGGCACCGAAATACCCGCTGACATTGAAGGCGTCATCGAGGGCGATCAGCGCCTGCTTGTGAACCATCAGATTTGCGTCGCAAGAGGCATCGCCGAGTTGCGCGATGGCAAAGCAAAGGTACTGCTGACAAACTTCAGCCACGAATATAGGCACCTTAACATTGGCACGACGGTCGCCCACATCGAGAAAATCGTGGACACCAGCCGTGCTTTCGCCCTCTCCGACGCTACCGAACCTGCTTCGACGAATCGAGGTCCCAAACCAGATTTCGACGTCAACCCGAACCTTCCGAAGGTCAAGCAAGACCAGCTAAAGGCCCTGCTCCTGCGATTCAAAGACTGCTTCTCGGCGTCGTCAAGAATTCGACAGACCCCAGTCGCGAAACATCGGATCATTACAGAAGAAAGTGCTCGACCAGTTCGACAGAGCCCGTACCGAGTATCGACGCGCGAACGCGAGGCCGTGAAGAAGCAAGTCGACGAAATGCTACGCGACGACATAATCCAGCCGTCCAAGAGTCCCTGGGCGTCTCCCGTGGTTTTGATGAAGAAGAAGGACGGCACGCTACGTTTCTGCGTCGACTATCGTCGCCTGAACAAGATCACTAAGAAGGACGTGTACCCTCTCCCACGGATAGACGACGCCCTGGATCGACTCCACAACGCAAAGTACTTTTCGTCGATGGACCTCAAGACAGGCTACTGGCAAATCGAAGTCGACGAGAGAGACCGAGAAAAGACTGCTTTCATAACTCCAGACGGCCTGTTCGAGTTCAAGGTCATGCCTTTTGGTCTTTGCTCGGCGCCCGCGACCTTCCAACGCGTTATGGATACCGTACTGGCCGGCTTGAAGTGGCAGACATGTCTTGTGTACTTGGACGACGTCGTTGTGTTTTTTTCTTCAAACTTCGACGAACACCTGCGGCGCCTTGAGGCTGTACTTCAAGCAATCAAGACCTCCGGACTTACCCTGAAGTCACAAAAGTGCCGCTTCGCCTACGAGGAACTCTTGTTCTTGGGCCACGTGATAAGCAAGTCCGGAGTACGCCCCTGACCCTCAGAAGACAGCCGCCATCGCTACATTCCCGCCACCCGCCGACAAGAAGGCCGTGCGTCGATTTCCATGCCTGTGCGCCTACTACAGGCGGTTCGTCAAAAACTTTGCCCGCATCGCCGAACCACTCACTAACCTTACGAGGGCCGACGTCGAGTTCAAATGGGAAACGCCGCAGGAGGAAGCATTTCAAGACCTAAAACGACGCCTGCAAACGCCTCCGTTACTTGGGCATTTTGACGATCACGCCGAAACAGAAGTGCACACCGACGCAAGCAGTGTGGGACTCCGGCGCCGTCCTTGTGCAGAGGACGGATGGACTGGAAAGGGTTATCAGTTATGCTAGCCGGTCGCTATCCAAGGCAGAGGCCAACTATTCCACAACTGAAAAGGAGTGCCTCGCCATCATCTGGGCTACGTCAAAGTTTCGCCCTTACCTTTACGGAAGGCCCTTCAAAGTTGTGAGCGACCACCACGCCTTGTGTTGGCTAGCTAACCTGAAGGACCCTTCAGGTCGTCTCGCAAGATGGAGTCTGAGACTTCAAGAATTCGACGTTACCGTCGTTTACAAGTCCGGACGAAAACACTCTGACGCCGACTGCTTATCTCGCGCCCCCCGTCGAACCGCCGCCGCAAGATGACCAGGAGGACGACTTCTTGGGAACCATAAGCGCCGACGACTTCGCCGAACGACAGCGAGCCGACCCGGAACTCAAGGGCCTTATGGAGTACCTCGAAGGCAAGACCGCCATTGTTCCGAAGGCATTCAAGCGAGGACTCACGTCGTTTGTATTACGAAACGGCATTCTCATAAAGAAGAATTTCTCGCCCCTTCGAGCCAACTACCTTCTCATAGTGCCTTCAGCATTGCGACCAGAAGTCCTCCAGGCACTACACGACGACCCGATGGCTGGACACCTCGGACTTTCCCGCACGCTCGCAAGAGTACAAGAAAAGTACTACTGGCCGCGCCTTGCCGCCGACGTCGCCCACTACGTAAGGACGTGCCGAGACTGTCAGCGACGGAAGACACCGCCAGCAAGACCAGCAGGCTTCCTTCACCCGATCGAGCCTCCTCGGCGACCGTTCCAGCAGATCGGCATGGACCTCCTGGGGCCGTTGCCAACGTCGACTTGCGGAAATAAATGGATCGTCGTAGCTACCGACTACCTCACCCGCTACGCCGAAACAAAAGCCCTGCCCAAGGGCAGTGCCGCCGAGGTAGCCAAGTTCTTCGTTGAGAACATCGTCCTTCGACACGGCGCCCCAGAGGTTCTCATCACCGACAGAGGTACGGCGTTTACGGCTGACTTAACTCAGGCGATCTTGGGATACAGCCACACAAGCCACCGCCGGACCACTGCGTACCACCCACAGACCAATGGCCTGACCGAGCGTCTAAATAAGACTATCGCCGACATGCTGGCCATGTACGTCGACGTCGAACACAAGACGTGGGACGCCATCCTTCCGTACGTGACCTTCGCATACAACACGGCCGTGCAGGAGACGACACAGATGACGCCATACAAGTTGGTCTACGGAAGGAACCCGGCAACGACGCTCGACGCCATGCTGCCCAACGTCGCAGATGAAGAAAACCTCGACGTCACCGTCTACCTACAGCGCGCCGAAGAAGCCCGACAACTCGCCCGCCAGCGCATCAAGAATCAGCAGACAACCAACAGCCGCCGTTACAATCTTCGACGACGCTTTGTGGAATACCAGCCCGGCGACCGCGTTTGGGTGTGGACGCCGATACGCCGACGCGGACTCAGTGAAAAACTTCTTCGGCGATACTTCGGGCCATACAAGGTGCTTCGACGTCTCGGTGCTCTGGACTACGAGGTCGTTCCGGACGGCATTACTAACTCCCAACGGCGTCGTGCGCGACCTGAAGTCGTCCATGTCGTGCGCCTCAAGCCGTATTACGCGCGTTAGCGGACCTGAGGACTTCACTTATTGCTTTATTGTTGTACTTTCTTTGTTGTTGTGACTTATTGTTGCATGCATTTTTTTCCCATGTTCTGTTTTAAGCATCGGGCCGATGCTTTTTCAGAGGGGGGGCATTGCCACGCGCGTTTCTTATTTTGCTCTATTCGGTTCTTCGCCCTCAAAGTCTGTCAGCAATGCTCAGCGCAAACCGCGCCTGACTGTTCTAGAAGCTTCACGATTACTGTAGATCGTTTTGTTAAGATTGCGCGCAAGACGCGAACACTCGAGCTTATTCCAGAGCTTGTGCGACAACGAGTGATAAGACTGGAATATTCTATGACGCACGTATAAATGCCGACGCGCTTCACCGCTTGCCAGTTGATCGACGGCCGACGCTCTGCTCGCCGCTATCAGTGCCAGCGTGTATTGCTGTAATCTTACTTTCTGTTTACCGGCCACAAGTTCGGCCTAATAAACAGTTTCATCTTGGACACGTCGCCTGCTGCCTTCGTAGACGTCACACCCACGTGACAATATACCTGTTACTTAGGTAGTTCTGGCTCATGCATTCTATAGTTTCTCCGATCACGTTGTGTTATCATCGTACTACTATACGCACCAGCTTTCCCCCGCAAAGAACAGCTGCGTCTTACCAGTACTTACCTACAGGAACCTGGAGAATTACAAAACGGGTTCAACTTAAATCGAGCACGACGGAGCGATGCATGGAAAGGGAATTGGTAGGTTTAACCTTACGGGACAAAAAAAGAACTGAGTGGGTCAGTGAGCAAACGCGTGTTGAGGACGTCTTAATCAATATAGAGAAGAAATGGGCATGGGCAGGGCACGTAGTAAGAAGGCTATAACCATTTTTCAATGAGAGTGTAGAGGGCATGCGGCGGATGGTCTGACTGCGAGACAAGACGTCCGTGCGGTACAGTTGTTTATATATATAGGTGATTCTGTTGAGAAATAGGAAGGGGGGTTCGGTGTGCACGATAACTGTCTCTCGAAGAGGACACATCAACCGATACACACACGGGGAAAGGGGATGAAAAGGAGAAAGAGAGAAGGAAAGACAGAAAAGTAGGGCTTGCGGGGAGGAAGGGCGAGGGGCGCGCTAGACTACGTGCGTGTTGGTTTTAGAGCCGCTCGCCGTCTGGTGAGCTGTGGCGGCACGCGAGTGCGGGCCGCCGCCGCGAGAGGGGGGAAGGAAAGAGAGGAGGAGGAAAGCGTGCAAGGGAGGTTGTTTTACGCGTATACAAAAGCACAGTGTAAGAGATAACACACAAAGTAAGGTTCACGCCACAGAGTTTATGTTACGGGGGGGGGGGGGGGGGCTACGGAGGCGCGAGAGTCTTAACACAAGTTGGGCTTGCGAGTTCAGACGCTCACCACACGAGCAACAGACTTTATAAGGCGAACGCGTGAGGGGGAGGCCGAAAATTAGGTTGGCCGATGAAATTGAGAAGTTTGTCGGGATAACGTGGGCACAGCAAGCAGGACAGCATTAATTGTAGAAACATGGGAGAGGCCTCTGCCTCGTAGTGGGCAGAATCAGACTGATGATGATGATGCGATGATGACCTGTGAGGAGTTTTCAGGCCAATTCTAGGGCAAGGTCTGATAACTTCGAGAAGAAAATGTACAGCGGAACAATTAAAGGAAAAGAAAGGTGTGGGTATTTGTTACGAAGAAAATCATAAATTGTATTGCCTCTGCTACTGCTAGACAAATAATTTACTGCCCTGATTTCGTAATGCCGTAAGTGTTCTTGTTTCAGCTTTGTGTAAAGCATTTTTCGTGAATATTGGCATCATAAGATAAGAATCTGCAACCAAGTTTGTCTTGTGCGCGTCTGTCCGTTTATCGAATCTCTTGTGATAAAAGGAAACGACTACGTTATTTTGTAGTTTTCAGACAGTGTCTCAATCCCAAGCTCCGCTATTGCTATTGGCAATAGCGAAATAAAAGGTTTCTCACTGCTACCACCATTGCGTATCGGACAGAGGCCTCGGCGGCAACATACACTTGAGAGTCAGGCGCTAATGCACTAAAAGAAGCGGTGGCATAACTGTACAGGTTATTTCAGCTCTTGTAGATACGGAGTTTGCGTCATACCTGTAAAATAATACAGCAAGCATTTATGAACAATGATGACATTGTACATTTGTTTGTGCGGAACTTGTTTGGCGCCAAGTGCGGAGATAAGGTTTGCGTGCAATGGTGCGCTGCATCATGCTCATGAAATTATAGCTTACGGCAAAAACAGATGCTTGGTATTTGAAGATGGCAGCATAAAGCGCCTCACATAACCACAAAAGAGGAAATGGCAGCCTGTGGAAAACAGCCTAGAAGTCATTATGCCCTCATCGTCCTCCAAGCATCGTCAAAGCATAGCGCCAATGACGATGAAATGACAACGCCGCGTAGTTTTAGGCAGTGCATCACACGATTAACGACGTTCAAAGGCTTAATGTAAAAGAAATCAATACAGTGAGTGAGAAGCACTTCCTGCGACACTTTTGTTATTTCACTAATCGTATGTAACGTAGTCCACGCTGCTTCCGTAGGAAACCCCCAGTATTTGAAAAAACAAAAACAAAACAAAGAGAAAACACAGGACTCTAGATTCTGTTGAAGGCGAAATTCCACTTTTTGGCTAACTAAGGACAGAATCAAAGAATCCGGGGAACACTGCTACATTTTACAGCGAAAGCTGTTATGAGATCACAACAAGGGTCGTTTCTGCGCCGTAGTTGTTCGCCGCCGCCGCCGCCGGTGTCCGTAACCAATATCGCACGAAATAAGAAAAAACTAACTACATAAAAAAAACACCTGTGACAGAATGGGATTCGAACCCGGGTCCTCTGCGTGGCAGCCCAGCACTCTACCACTGAGTTACGCCGCTGCTTGAAACTGCGGTGCAAACTGACCCTACGCAGGCTTCATATCGGGTAAGGAATCGCGTTAACGTGTGTTGTAAAGCGTTTTAGAGCAGTAAAGTAAGAACCAGGCGTCACACAATGCGAATTGCGTAACGAGTGGGTCGTTCAATGCTCCAACCCATTACAAAAGCCTGAGGCATAATTCTTCATCGTCGTCAGCCACAGCATCAACAAAGTGCACATAATTCGTTACAAGAGTGTAGCGGGCACCGCGCTTTTGTGAAGAATGACGAAGAATGGCATAGTAGACGCTTCCCCACTACACGAAAATTATGATGATTTATGGCGTAGTGTGTACCATGCAAGTGGGCTTGTAGTAGTTGCCCCAAGAGTGTTTAAAAAGGTTAAAGGCCGCTCTCCCAGCTTTCGCTGTGGCTGTGCTGCGCGTTCTGCGCAGGCCTGGCGGTTTTTTTCAAATGAAGCTTGTTACGAGTTGCATGTTTTTGTGTTGAGGGCGGTGGCATCCTAAAACCCAGCGCCGGCGAGTGTACAGAATGCGGCCCTGGAAGTTGCACCGGTCGCATGCGCATATATTTGGATGCGCTTTTTCCAATAATTAATGCTCTCTCGGTCTTGGGCTTGTCGGTGATCAGCCGTTTGTGATGTGACAACCTGATCTTTTGAATAGGTCACGTGTCATTTCACATTGCCACATTTCATTGTTGCGTGGATATGAACGCATGACCGTCTTTGTTACCTGCAGCAACAGGAGTGTCGCGCTACTAAGCTCGGGAGTTAAGGTCCAATTCACGGCATGGAGGAAAGAAACAGTTAGGAAGAAGCACTGCGCAATGCGATAGAAAAAAAGAAAGAAAGAAGTATTAGGTGAGACTCGCAGACGCCAAGATTCGCGTGTCCTCATTTTCACGATAGGGAAAGGGCTCCTAATTTTTTTTTATCATTTTGACCACTTGTGTAACTTATAGCTTTGTCGGTAGAAATGTTGCAATGCACAGTGCCACCTCGCCTGCGATAGGTATGCATGTTCGCATTCAGCATCACATCAAGGGACTAAAAACAAACACAAAGCTATTTCTACACAATAACAAATTATTAATTATGAATAAAGGATAACCGATCTGCACATCTTACCTGAATAGCTTTTTGCTTTCAATCTTCTGGTCCTCATTACACGTGCGCCGAACATCTGTTTCAGAACTTGCGATGTCGATTATGCGGGAGTTTGCGTGCCATGGCGCGCGGCAATCTTGTTTCAACCTGGAGTGTCCATGTAGCTGCTATGGCACAGGAAGGTGATGACGCGAGCGCGACACAAAGCTCGTTTCATGATCTTTCATTAGACTTTTCCTGCCCAACGTTGTGCGTTTTCAATGATGAATGATCACCAACTCGCTCAAGTTTGTCTGTACATCATACTTAGCATATGATGTACTTAAAATGTTTTTTTTTACGCTTGGTCTTGTTTAGGGTCATAATATCATAATGCAAGGCCAGTAGAACTTCATCAGGACTGTAACATTGCTTTCAGGGTATCAAACGAAGTTACGCACGAGCATATTGCTGAAGTATTTTTAAAATTTGTAATACACATACTTTCTTCTATTATAATCTGGGCATCAACGGAACATTTCTAAGGCAGCAAATAGCCGTGCGTAGACCAAGGCTTCTGTCGAGAAACAGCACATGCGCGAGATGCAGGTGTGATTCCATGGTTAAATGTTATTTTAGCCTGGACTTGGAAAGAGTGATGTCCAACAGTATTGCGGAACGCCAGCTTCATGATCCGTAGAAAAATTTTTAGAGGTAACTAGAATCTACTGCAGTTAGGGTAAGGTGGGGAAAAATGAGACAAAAATTTGAAAATTGTGAATATTTATTTTTATTTCACTCTTTACCCTTAAACGTCAATGCAGAAACTTTCCTTTGGGTACAAGGTATGTGCTACATAAATATGACCATGTTGCCACTGTCAAATAGTTTATTTTAAAAAGAAATAAAAGATGCACCACATGTCTCATTTTGCCCCAACCTGCGGGGCAAAACGAGACAGTGTGAAAAAAATTTCATCCTTTCAGTTTTTGCAGTAGAAGCACTTGAAATTAAACTCCGTCGGACCTCACGGAGCCTTCATGACCCCAGTCCTTGCACTCCACGCATTGAATCCAGACAAAATCCGGTGCTATTTTGCTCCAAAACTCCTTGCAGATAAAACACCACCAGTCTTTCTTTGTGCTATTGTTGTATTTTGTTGAAAGCTTGCACTTCATTGGATTATTCAATGATTGGACGCTAGATATGTTCTGCCGCATCTTTTTCGCCTCCTTTTGCCGTTTTGGTGCAGAACTGCTCTGGCGTTTCGTGGCTTTCAGCTTCGTCAGCCGGGCTTCGTGAGGCGATGAATTTATAACTGTGCTAGATTCGGATGTTCTAGCACTTGTTTTTTTTAATTTGGTATTGGAGGAATGTCATTAAAACTCGATGCCGAGACGTGTTTGTGAACGGCTTGACTTGGAGATTCTTCGAATTTTGCATTCGCCTCTTGAGAGCACCCTTGGTAACGCGGAAAAACCTCGGTGCAGCGCGAATGGAGTGAGTGTCCTGAACAGCAATCAGCGCTTTTTCACGTCGTTTTCCTCCCAGGAAGATGTATATGATATTCTCTTGTGCGTCCGAACCCTCCCAAACAATGAAATATAACATATAATGATTGTAAGCAAATGTTTAACTTAATAAGACACTCTGTAAGGCAATTCAATGCCTTTTTGTCGCGTTTTGCCCCCCCCCTCACATGCCCGAATGCAAAAAAATTTCCGCTATGGCCCCGAGCACCAAATGAACTAAAATTTTGGTGGTATGTAGCTAGTAGTATAAAGTAACAATATAAATACTTACGTTGTTGTACTGACCCAGGATTACCTTCATGCACGGATCCGAATATTTGGCCGAGCAGAATTTCGCGCCTTTTTGACGGGTCACGAACACACTGACACCAGCCGCGTAATTTTTCCCACGCGAACACTGTAAGCAATCATCAACTTTTACACATAAAAAGGTGGACAACTACCAGCACCTCTCGCTGAAATATAAAAA
The DNA here is from genome assembly GCA_030522465.1 of Rhipicephalus appendiculatus. NCBI lineage: Eukaryota > Metazoa > Arthropoda > Arachnida > Ixodida > Ixodidae > Rhipicephalus > Rhipicephalus appendiculatus. The sequence continues at coordinate 58,660 of JALIZH010015667.1, forward strand.
TAAAGAAAAGTTCTTTCTGTATTAGCTACAGAGGTCGGGAAAGCCAAGACGTCGCGTTTTGCCCCGTGTCTCATTTTGCCCCGCCTTACCCTAATTCAGCATGGCAGCCTGGTCATAATGATATCCTACCGAACAGTTTTAAAGCCATTTCTCTAATGTGCCGAACGCTCGCCTGTTCTTCTAAAGAGCCCATAAGCTCAGCTTCATGCACCCTGCATGAAGCACTAGACAAATATCAGAGTTGTGCTCTTAGTTTAGTCATTCGCGGGAGGTCTTTCATCATGAGGCTCTCGAAGTCCTCTTAATAAAACAAGTGAGAACATTTGAACTTTTTCGGTCCACTCGTTTGTGGCCCAACACGCATTTTCTTGCTTACTCACAATATTCGAGCCTTTTCCGAAAAAAAAGATATTCCCGCACTCTCTGCCATATTACTGAAACCACTCACTACATCAGGGAAATCTCAGTACTTGCACCACTTTTTGAACGTAAGCTCCAAAATATTTTCGCATTCTAAAATTTACGCATGGTCACTGTTGAGCAATTGGGAAAAAGATAGTAGAGATTGGTGAGAAATGAATGCCTGCATAAAGCCGATACGCTGAATGATTTTACAGCAAATACTCAAGTGTGCTCCAATATCTTCTAAACGTGGAATACCATAGAGACTCCCAAAGAACCACTGCAATTACAAAATAATTAGTGTATTGTAAAACAATTTTTGTTAACTTTAAAAGTTTTCAGCTTTCGCTTGGCAATAGAATTTGTAAAGTGCTGTTTTCTTGAAGGATAGAATGATGTCATTAATCTGCAACATAAGACATGGATAAAAAACTGCCACAGGAGGTTTGTGGGGCACTCTTCAGAGCAAAATAGTTGTTTGGGCATAGTGCTGGTCACCTTATCTTTCAGTACGGTTGTCATCCCGATGAAGTGCGTAATGATAACAGCAGCTGCTAGCAGGGATTTGTCCAACCTGACTACCAAAAAAATATGGCGAAGGGGCATTTAGGGAAGGGTGTTTCAGCGCCACCAGCGTGAGACCTGGGGAGGGGCGGAGCATGCAGTGTGCGGCGGTGTTTCCCACAGCAAAATCTTTACTCTTTACTGCTTTACTCGCCACCGGTCAGCTAACGCACCATCACTTTGCAGATATGTTTGAAGAAGTGGTGTTTCAAATACATGACTTTATTGTAGAGATCCACGTTTGTGTCTCTGGTTTTAGATAAAAAAGTGGAGCGCCGTGGTAAATTTCTTCAGGGATTCTGACACCACTCCAAGGCCAAACATTATGTTTTAGGCAATAACGACAAACCTTTAAATCAAATTCTGCATAGTATGGACCGGTAGCGAGCATAATGATTTGCCCAATTTTTATGGCGCATACCCGTTTATAATAGACCGTGACGACGACACCACACTCCGACAAGCCAAGACCCTCAGTTTCTTCGCCCCTAAAACACCTTCCACCTTGTTCTTAGCTTTCATGAGACAGTACGCAGTTTCTGCCCCTGGAGTCTTTTGCGTGCGTCTCTGGAGCGCGCTGCAATCAGAAGCCGTGTATAACCACCTAGTCGCTACCGTAGCTGTTCTCAGGCTTATGATTTCAAAAAAGCCTACCTATTGCAGGTGGTGAACACAACTGATCGTACATGGATATACTCCGCGACACGGCGAGAAAGTGAATACAGATGCGCTTATTATGACAAGCCAAACGTCAAGTGCTACAAAAAGCTGCCTGCTTGTTTCAACACCTTCAGATACAGTTTTGACGAAGGCTGCAAGAGGTAAGTATGGCGGTGTGCGAATAGTTGCACTTCATAAGTATAGGTAAGAAACAACGTATTCTGCTGAAACAACCACGTAAGTGAATGTTTCAATGGATATATGGCCACATAAATAAAAAAAATGGTAACTAGTAAAATCTATCTATCTATCTATCTATCTATCTATCTATCTATCTATCTATCTATCTATCTATCTATCTATCTATCTATCTATCTATCTATCTATCTATCTATCTATCTATCTATCTATCTATCTATCTATCTATCTATCTATCTATCTATCTATCTATCTATCTATCTATCTATCTATCTATCTATCTATCTATCTATCTATCTATCTATCTATCTATCTATCTATCTATCTATCTATCTATCTATCTATCTATCTTAACCCAATGGGCCATTGGAGAAGTGGGAGGAATAGAAGAAAAGAAGTGGCAATATCTTAACAGGATGGGGAAATAAAAAATTCAGCAGATTCCACACATTCTGGGTGTTATAATAAGTACTGGAGTTTTCCGTCCCAAAACCACGGTATGATTCCCCTACGGGATGCCATAGGGAAAGGCTCCGGAAATTCCGACAGCCTGAGGTTCTTTAACGCGAGCGAAAATCCAAGTACACAGGACCCAAGCATTTTCACTTGATTGAAAGCTCGGCCGCCAAGGCTGGGATTCGATCCCGCGACCTTTGGGCCAAAAGTCGAGCACCATATTGACTAGAACACCGTGGTGGGTTATTCTAAGAGTCGACGTCGCGAGAATTAGTGGTCTAGGCCAGTAGCGGCATATGCAGAATTTTTAAGTCTCTCTTGAGCCAAGCGTTGCGAGTTTGACGGATGGCTTTGAGCACTTCGGGTAGTTGTAGGTATATCGTGGGCTCACGAGGTACGTCGAGTACACTGGCACACAAAGGGTATCCTATGGTTCTACTTAACGGGGTCACACACGTTGCAGCAGAGATGTTGGCTTTATGGTAACAAACTACTGTGCGATGATGTGGCTTTCACAAGCAGTGGTCTTCGCCGTATTGCTCTGGGTGAAGAAACAGTTGACTATAGCTTTGCGAGTCATACGGGTTCAAATGTAATGTTTGTTGCATATTTATGAAAGCGGATTGCCAACGCTGCAGCCACGATTGACGTTGCCCCGACATGACGATGGTACATCTTTTTCAGAAGAAGTTTCAAGTAGTATCATAGCTCTGTGGGAGAATACTTGACTGTCACGCAGAATGCCTGGGTTCGATTCCTGCTCTAACCATGACCTTAATTCTTCCGTGACATTATTTCAATGAAAGTTAAGGAGCAAAACAGAACGAAAAATTTAGACGAAGGTTAAATTGACTGTAGCTTTTTACTCACAATAATTTAGAGGAACAGTTCCTTATGCATGGAGCACTGATCCCAGAAAAAAAACAGGAACTCTAATATAGGCTCCAGATGAAGTCACGATGTCGTTTTAGGCAGCACGAGAACTATGCTGTGTACTTCACGCAAACGAAGTTCAGTTTGGTTAACAAATTGCGTCTCTGTTTCTTTTCTTTTTTTGAGCCCATGGAATTTTGTCGGTGCCGCAACATTTTACGACTGCTTGAACGAAGCCTAGCAAGCGCCCGAAAGTAGCCGCACACCTAACATCCATTGCGTAATATATGCACAAACAAAGCACCAAGGCTTTTTCCAATGATGTGTCCGGTTGCAGCCCATGATTTCGCTGGGTTCTCTTTGCGTAGTAGCTACTTCATGTCATGCCATCGAATGCACGGGTCAACGATGTCCGCGGGTGGAATCTCACAAAAAATAAAATTAACAAAATAAAGCGGCGCCCGATGGAATGAACCGTTTACAAATTTGACTTCGTGTAGAACTACATATTCATGAAAACGATTTTATCCACTAGCCTACATTGTGATTGCGACGTTAACACTGCTATTGACGGCTCAGAACTGATATTGTTAGCAGAACGAAGGCGTTTTGGATTGCCTCTGAAATTTTGGCTGTGACAAAACATTTTACATACCGCGGAAATCAGGGCGACTTTTGAGAGCCTTCGCCGCAGGTACGTGTCCATGCCTGTGTAGGATGGCTGCGCCGGGGATGCCAGTGTGGCCGCTGATGATATGATTTTGCTATTTGCTCGAGAGTTTCTCAAAATCTCAACTCACTTTCGAAGCCAAGCTGAAAGAAAAAACATGAAATTAAATTTCACGAGCCCAATACGGCACGTAGTAAATAAATCTTCCTGGCTCTTTGTTGGATTAAATAAAACGGCATTGTGGGCCTGCAAGAACTGAGAAAACCAGTTTCGAAGTCCTGAACTAAAGATTTATTCTTAGTCGGGCAATCTGTTTTTAGCAGAAACTGAAAAAAAGCGCTGTTGGGCACGATTAAAATCTTGTGAAACATTGCAATATGAACAAATTTTAAGAGGTACATAAAACAAAACCGGCAGATCCCACGCATAGTGGGAATCGATGTAATGCGAAGCAGCCAGCAAGCAGCAATTCATGCTGTACATAACATGCATGTCGTGATTTATATGTTAGGACTTGGCATTTATATTCGTCATACAGTCACGTCACACAATACCAATTTTGGTGTATATCAATCTAGCGAACTGGACGCAAGCGCACCATGAGCGTGGCATGTGAATCACGTTGTACATGACATGTATGTCATGATTTTCATGTCACCACCTGGCACGTATGTTCGCCATACAGTCACATCACGCAATACCATATTTGGTGTACATCAAGCTAGCAAAGCGGCCGTGAGCGCGCCATCAGGGTGCCATGTAAGTCATATTGCACATGACATGTCATGATTTCCATTTTACCCCTTGTCATTTATGTTCGTCATACAATCGTGTCACGCATTACCAATTTTGGTGTATATCAAGCTAACGAAACGGCCGCGAGCGTGCCATGAGCGTGGCATGCAAGTCATGTTACACATGACACATCATGATTTTCATATTACCACCTGTCACTTATGTTCGTCGCACTGTCACGTCACGCAATACCAAATTTGGTGTATATCAAGCTAACGAAACGGCCGCGAGCGTGGCATGCGAGTCATGTTGCGCATATGACGTGCCATGATTTCCATATAACCACTTGTCATTTTATTCATCATACGGTCACGTCACGCAATACCAAATTTGGTGTATATCAAGCTAACGAAACGGCCGCGAGCGTGGCATGCGAGTCATGTTGCGCATATGACGTGCCATGATTTCCATATAACCACTTGTCATTTTATTCATCATACGGTCACGTCACGCAATACCAAATTTGGTGTATATCAAGCTAACGAAACGGCCGCGAGCGTGGCATGCGAGTCATGTTGCGCATATGACGTGCCATGATTTCCATATAACCACTTGTCATTTTATTCATCATACGGTCACGTCACGCAATACCAAATTTGGTGTATATCAAGCTAACGAAACGGCCGCGAGCGTGGCATGCGAGTCATGTTGCGCATATGACGTGCCATGATTTCCATATAACCACTTGTCATTTTATTCATCATACGGTCACGTCACGCAATACCAAATTTGGTGTATATCAAGCTAACGAAACGGCCGCGAGCGTGGCATGCGAGTCATGTTGCGCATATGACGTGCCATGATTTCCATATAACCACTTGTCATTTTATTCATCATACGGTCACGTCACGCAATACCAAATTTGGTGTATATCAAGCTAACGAAACGGCCGCGAGCGTGGCATGCGAGTCATGTTGCGCATATGACGTGCCATGATTTCCATATAACCACTTGTCATTTTATTCATCATACGGTCACGTCACGCAATACCAAATTTGGTGTATATCAAGCTAACGAAACGGCCGCGAGCGTGGCATGCGAGTCATGTTGCGCATATGACGTGCCATGATTTCCATATAACCACTTGTCATTTTATTCATCATACGGTCACGTCACGCAATACCAAATTTGGTGTATATCAAGCTAACGAAACGGCCGCGAGCGTGGCATGCGAGTCATGTTGCGCATATGACGTGCCATGATTTCGATATAACCACTTGTCATTTTATTCATCATACGGTCACGTCACGCAATACCAAATTTGGTGTATATCAAGCTAGCGAAACGGCCGCGAGCGTGGCATGCGAGTCATGTTGCGCATATGACGTGCCATGATTTCCATATAACCACTTGTCATTTTATTCATCATACGGTCACGTCACGCAATACCAAATTTGGTGTATATCAAGCTAGCGAAACGGCCGTCAGCGCATCATGAGCGTGGCATGTAAATCACGTTGTACATGACATGCACATCATGATTTTCATATTATGCCACGTGTCATTTATGTTGGTCATGCAGAAATGTCTCATCATACCAACTTTTGGATATATCAAATTAAGGAAACGGCCGCAGGAGCACCATGACCATGGCGTGTAAATCATACCATTCATGACAAGTTAATCATGATTTTCATGATATGACGAGTTATTCATGTTCGTCATACAGTCATGTTATGCCAAACCAAGTTTCGTATCATTCCCATTAACGATACGGTCTGGAGAGCACAGAGTCGTAGGCGGCTAGACAGATAGATACGCTCAAAGTCGCCGAAGTTCGTTAAGAAATGCTTCGCATTTAAAAGGTGCCCGACTGCCTTACCACTTCTTCGTTCAGCAGGTTAGCAGGTAATACTGCCGCAGTGTAAACGACGCTTTCAAGAGTGCCTTCATGCGGGGTATGTCAATTCAGTTTTTATAGTATGTTTCTGTTGTCTGCATCGTTAAAAAATGTCAATGATGTGAGATTTTTCACAGTGATAACTATTCTGAGCCAAAAAAAAAGATAGCAAATATATGCCCTGCAGTGCAAAGATTGGCAAACAAAGAATGAACCGAAACCAGGTATGGGTGCGACATCAAACATGGCACCAAGTTTGTCAGCTGCAAACGGGATGCCATATACGATGTTCCTTTCACATGCGGAAGACATTACATTGGTCAAACGGGTCGATGCCTAAATGTACGTCTTCGCGAACACGAAAGTTCGTGGAAAAGGGCGCCGTATTCGCATCTTGCAGTGCACTGCAATGAATGCACGTGCCAACCTCAGTTTGATAAAACTGCAGTCGTTCACACGCATACCGACCGATCTGCCAGGAAGATCATTGAGGCCTTCAGTATCAGGAAAAGTGACAGGGGCTGTGTTAGCCAACCGTCCATTTTGCTCCCCGATTGTGAGGTTGCTTTATTAGAGGGAACGTGAAAAGAAGCGTTTGTTTTTATGTGTTTTGTTCCCTCATTTTGAGGGCATGCGCGGTTCAGATCTCTTCATACTGACGTAAAGCCTTTCCATTTTGCTTCAGATCTCTTGTTTGTTAGTTTCTTTTGTGATCACGTGGGTAATTCTGGTTTTGTAACGATGGCGTACATTGATTTCATGTATAAGAGGGCGTTTTCTAATTAAAACTTTCAGTTGCTAGTAGCGCCTTGTCCCGTGTTCTTCTTAAGTCTCCGTTTCCTTTAGCGCTTCACCATCTTGAACCTATACCAACACGTCCAACTGGCAGTTATTCTAAGTGATAACGTGATTGCTGAAGTCATACGAGTGCCTCTTTCCGAAACCTACACTTAAGTGATTTTAAGAACGTTTTGGATCAAAAGCTTTTCCTTTCAGAAAGAAACTGCGTTGGCACAATCATTAGTTCTGCTCGAGATAAAATATAGAGAAGCTAATCGTTAGTCTAACATCCCTTAGGACGCAACTGTTAGCCAGAAGGAAGACATGCTGGGGTGCAACCGTTCATCCATAGACAGGAACATATCAAGGAAAACAGAAATTGTACGCGTGGTAGGAATCGAAACACTGCTTCGTCGGTTGGGAGCCGAGCCAGCTAGGCACGGCTCTGCAACTATAGTGTTTGTGGAAGCGGAACTGAGCATGACTTTTACGCGCATCGCACGACTTGCCCTTATGCACGTTTAGAAAAGCGTCATGTATTCTCACCTAACGATCGCTCGAAAGCAACAAAACATTGCCTGAAGCAACAGCCTTGGCCTCCGCACAGTTTGCGAAAGCACTCTTAAGTATGAACGACCTATCGTGATTATTTACTTTTACTATTTATAAAGTAGTACCGCGAAATTCGATCGATTGCAAAAGGACACAGTTCATTAAGCCACGAATATTATATCAAAGTTGCTCATTTACCGCGCTAAGCAAGAAAGTAGCAAATGAAAATATTGTTCGGCCCTTCATCGGTCTTCTTGCGACCGAGGAATTAAAATTTAGTTCTTAAAACCTGTACAAGGCTGTCTCGTCCCGCAGCTAAATGTTCCGCTGGGCAAACGCCTCATACGGGAAGTAAACGTCGTTTTTGCTTCCGAAGCGACAAATAGTGCCTCAGAGTGCAGATTCATTTATTCGTAATATTTAGCTGCGCGCCTATCGACAGAATATGCACTTAGCGCGGTATCTCCGAAATATTCGTCCATCAAAAAAATAAAAAATTCACCGATGATTACGATACTGTCTGATGCGAATTCTGAGCGCCACTTCGTTTTGGGGCAAGGCCAACTCTGTTTGAAGTTTTGCTTTCCGCAAGGTATCGACTACGCCATAAATAATAATTTTTGTGAAGTAGGGCAGCACCCATTTCGCCATTATTCGTCTTTCTGCGGATAAGTGAGGTACCCGCTACACATCAGCAAGGTACTATGTGCCCTTTGTTGATGCTGCATGCAGCTGATGACGATGAAGAATTATGACTGAGGACTAGTTAAATTCGCACTCTATGGATATCCAATTTGACGACATCTTCCCTAATAATGCAAAATTACTGCCCTGTAATACTCTAGATGGTTTATTACAAGAACACTTGCAGAGCATCAAAACAAAGGTTATTATTGCTACAGATGCATCACAGTGTGACGAAAAGTCAGGTGTTGGTGTATTTAGCCCCAACTTGGATTGGTCATATTCCCTTCGACTGCCTGATTTTATACCCGTGTTTGTGGCTGAATTTCTGGCAGTGGTGCTCACTTTGCGAAAGTTAAACGCAGAAATTACATCCGCCGTTATAATAACAGATTCTCTATCTCTCTGCGCTGCACTTTCTGCTGGTGCTGACTCGCAAGTAATAAAGGCATTTAGTGCATTAATACCCACGCATTTGAGAAAAGTTTGGTTAGTTTGGGTGCCTGGACACAAAGGGTTGTTCCTAAATGAAATGGCCGATTCCCTAGCAAAATCGTCAATAAGTGGGCCAATTTTACCGTGTCTTCCACCGTCCGCTTATGTGACGGATGCGCGATTTCGCAGGCGTAACTATATGGAAGGCCTTGCAGGCACATCACTGACGAATTCCACCGAATATCGGCACCTATTACATCCCTGGCAGAGATCCTCTTGTGGAACACGTAATCTAGAAGTCTCGATTACGAGGCTGCGTTGTCGGGTGCCGAAACTAAATTTCTACCTACACAGGTCTGGTCAGGCACCTTCTCCATTGTGCGCATTCTGTGGTGAGCTGGAAACTATCGATCATTTCTTCTTGACCTGTAGACGATTTATTACAGCTCGAACCACCCACCTAGAAAGACCTTTACGTGCGATTGGAATAAATTTATCTGTGCCCGTGATTTTGTCTTTTGGAGCCTCTATTTCTGGGTTTTTCAGTGCGAAGGTTTGTGTGGCTGTGAGGAATTACATCAATGCAACCAATCGATTAACTAGCTAATCTATATTATTATTCTTCTATGTCGATACATGCACAACAGTTTTTTTTTGTAAACGGAAAATAGGGCGTTGATTTAATTTGTCTGATACTAATAAAAAAGTATTATTATTTATTATTATTATTATTATTATTATTATTATTATTATTTTACATTTGAGTGACCATCAAAATTTCATATAAAATTTGTAGGGTTTTTATTCTATAGCCTCAATTATTCTAAACTTCCGTGACAGTTTTTAAGACCACTCAATTCTTGGCCAATCCCCCGCAGTGGGTGTGAGCCACACTGAAAGGTAAACAAGAACAAGAACTTTGCAGCGCCGCACTACCGCAAGATTCATGGCCGATCCCCCGTGGTGGGTAGCCACTCCTCTAGGACCCAGCCACCCAACCAAATCACACACTGGTTGCGTACTCAGCATTTTGTGATGACTGGTAGTTATTTTAATGTTCTGCCACTCTATATTACATAGGTTAAGACGATTTGTTGCCGGAAATGACGCCCGTGTAGTGTTTTTTTCGCATGAAAGAGAATGCAGGTTTTTCTCGACCCGCGTCACGCTTGGGTGGGGGGAAAACAACACGTATCCTGAGTCAAGTGGTGCTCTAAACGAGTTTTACGACACCGAGGAGCGCGTTTCACGCTTACTACGCGTGCAAATGGTTAGAGTGCCGATTTATAGACGCTAATCTCAAGACGTTTGTTTGTGTTTAGAATACCGGAACGTTATAAATATACGCTTGCTGCCCAATAACAACATTAATACTTTATTAAATATTCACTCACGAAATACCTGAATGCACTTACAGGAAGATCAAGTACCCCACCGCACAACTTCAAGAGAAATGCCTTGTCACGGGCTACCGCAACTACCCATGCATAGTAACGCTGAACGAAAGTAAGTTCTGCGGCATTACTGCGTATCCATGAAAGTGCACGTAAACATGATATTGGTATGAATTTTGATTCATAGTCATCACAGATTACTGCAAAAGTTGCTCGGACCACTAATATCCCATGTTATGCATACTGATATAGATAAACTTAGGAGAAAATGCTCCGTTTTCATGCTGTTTGCTTCCGAAGGGCAATTGTGTAATCGGATGGGCGTACAATCTAATCCTGCAGATATCGAGGGTGATCTGGTGGAGATCGGTTATCGTATAATTATTTTCACGCAGGAGCTATATGACATGAAGGCTCGGCTGTTTCTAAAACTCTAATTACGTTTTCGTGTCCGGCGTTCTGTCCAACCGTGGTCTTTGTTTGTTTCCAGGCGTGAGCTACTTCTCCGCATGTTAAGTCTCATTATGGCTGGAAAGCGAGGGTATCTCCACCTTAAAGGGGGCAACATTTTTGTTTCATAAGTGAACTCCAGATTTCTGTAGTATTTTGCGCTTCCCTTCCCGCACTAAAGCTTGTGAAGGCCTTGAAGAAGCTGCTCAAAAAAAATGTTCAAAAGTGCAGTCCCTATTCTCAACAAACGATGTCCTGGCGGCGCCCTTGAAAGAGAGCAGTATACGTGGCGCTCTTCGCGCTTGGAGTTCCCGTTGTTGAAAATTCCACACGCTGGAAATCGGGCTTCCAGGTTCTTTAACAAAGCTCCATGGAGTGTCGGTCGCTCGATGGGTTGCCGCAGGAGCACTATTGCAGGCAACACTGCCGTTGTCATCGTGGTGTGTGGAGTGACCATGGTTATGGTCTTTTTTGCCACCCTTTATCCGTGCTCCGGAGGCATTCTTTTAAGCTAGAAGAAGCTGAATGGTGGAAATACACGCTACGCTCGTGTTCTCTTCATTATTCATTATTACCCTGCACGTAAACACCTTAATACGTATAAATACGTCCACTGAATGTCGCAGTCAGGGTGATGTGGAAACACCACGGCCAAAAGTCTTGTGAAGAATTAAGCCATTCATTGGGTGCAGTAGTACCCAGCAAAGTAAAGGACAGTCAGAGTACAACAGCAGTGGCAAATCACAGCCGTCGGTCGTCGACAATAAAATAAACGGGGAACTACTATCTACTCTTTATGCATGCCTCATCAATCATTCCAGCATAGTCACTCGTGCTTGCGTAAGCTCTAGAATGCATAGCGGCTTTCTGTTGCAGAGAGGCTTTCCGTTGCAGAGTAGGTAATGTTTATTGACTTAAGAAAATTCGGCAGATCCTACCTACCAGTGGAAATCGACGTTATGCTCAGCATGCGGAGGGAAGGTGGCTATGGTGTAATTTGTTTTATTGAGTGAGATGTTACGAAGTGACGCTGAAGATGTGCACAAATGTTATGTTGAACAGACGCATATGTTTTATATAACCAGCTGTTTACAGTTGCGTAACGATGACAACAGCAAAATGGCTATTACCAACTCCAGAAGCGGTAAGATGATATGTACCGCTTGTGCTTGCGAGCATGGTAGCCGTGGGTAGTGCTACGTGGACCAACTTCAGTGGGTGGCATTAAGTATAAAATTGACGTTAACCCGACGCGACGCTTGTATCCTAGTGATACAGAGAGAGAGAGAATAAAAAGAGAGAAAGGCAGGGAGGTTAACCAGAAGTGTAGCATCCGGTTTGTAATGTTTATAAAATTAGGTAGCCAGCGCTACAGCTAAACATGACATTTCACCAATACTGCGCTTGTATAGGGCCTTTTTCCATAACAGTTCCGAGACTAGCATGGCCCTGTGGCAGAATGATTGATTGCCACACAGAATTCTTCGGGTCGATTCCTGCTGGGACCCTAATATTCAGGGTTGCCGTTGGGTGGACATGTAAAGGCGCCAGAACTCCCGCCAAAAGTAGTCAAAGTAGCCATGTCATTTAATATTATCGCCGAATTTCTAGCCAAATAGAACAGAAGCGGTATTATGAACAGAGTCTTTACTAATGACGAATAAATAAAACCATTTTGCATAAGTAAAACCACAAGTTTAAAAAGAGCCACGGCGCCAGCTGGAAATTTTCGTCGCCAACGGGGTCCAAAAGTAGCCGATTTGGCGCTAAGTAACCGCCAACGGCAACCCTGCTAATATTTATTCTTTGAGTTCGCCGGATCAACGCTGCCGGTGTCAATTTTTCTTCAAGCTCTGGCATTTAAATGACCAATGTCTGTTGTCGCCGTTCCTGGGTAGATATGCATACCCGTATATTGCGGCCCGGCGTATACGAGTATGCGCCACACGTGTCTGGAGGAAAGTGTTTAACGACGTACGCGACGTGGTCTTCAGGTTATTCGCGTCATGACCAGACAGTCGTATTCACCAAACTCTTTTAACCTCCCATGTTAATTTTGGTCTACCCCAAGTTATGGAGGTGATCGCGAGAGCACCAAGACGTAGACAGACAGA
>JALIZH010015668.1:0-23469 GCA_030522465.1 Rhipicephalus appendiculatus
CGTGTAGATCAACGCTCCTTCTTGTTATAGATTTCTTTGGGGGAGTGCATGCACATGAAAGCAATATTAACACTTACAAGAACATGCTTCGCTAAAAAATTTACGCGTTATTACCACACACGCTGTGTACTTACGCGTGAAAAAGTCACCCGCACGTTTGTGCGGGCTGGGCTTTAGTCCTCGTCAAATGCATGGCAGAGCGGCGCAGGTTGGCTCATTCGCGCGCGTTTGCGCCTGCGCATTCTGTTCTTTTATTGCGAATTTCTGTTCTTTTATTGCGAATATCTTTTCTCGGCATCTAGTCCGCCTCGGTGGAACAGTGGCTACGGTGCTCCACTGCTGACCCGAAAGTCGCGGGTTCGATCCCGGCCGCGGCGGTCGCATTTCGATGGAGGCGAAATGGTAGAGGCCCGTGTAGTGTGCGATGTCAGTGCACGTTAAAGAACACCAGATGGTCAAAATTTCCGGAGCCCTCCACTACGGCGTCTCTCATAATCATATCGTGGTTTTGGGACGTTAAACCCCAGATATTATTATTATTTCTCGGCATCTGATTAGCACTTCTCTGGTTAGTGTTTCCTGATGTTTTCTTATATCTGAAGTTAGCAACGCGAAGCGATGTGCGTGAATTGTGATCAATATTTACGCAGCAATAATATTTTTGTGAATGTGTTGTGTCAACATATATTACATATAAAAGAATTAGAGAATAAATTGCCATACAGATTTTCAGTCTCGTCACTAAAATTGTAAAGATAATAAATAACAGTGAGGGTTAAAATTGCTAAAATTATCTAACTTGGAGAACAAGCTTCTGTGAGCGCTGATTTATTTTTTTTTTTCACATGCCGAGATTTTCAAATCAGAGAATGAAGAAGAGATAGAAGAGATATTGAGCCTCCGTATGTCTTGCATCAGAATTGCGTAGGGACCACGTTGACGAATTGACATAGATTCATATCCGTGGTTCGAGCCAAATTAGTGATGGAAACTGGAGTATGGAAGGCGAGTTTTTGAGCACTCGCCTCCGTAATAACTGGGTCAGGTGACCACTCACCCTATCCTGCCAGTTTTAGTCAAATTCATGTCTTTTGGAAGAAGACACATTCGGCTGCAAAACCTCACCTGTTTGGAAGTGGTGAGACAGCCGACGTTCTTGTTGATGTCAAGACTCCCTTTCCGACTTTCTCGCATTAATATAGTGCAACAATCTTTGAAGTTATTACTGAAAAGACGGCAGTGTGCTCTAGTTGTAGACGTAGACAAGTTTGCAAGGAACTCTGCAAAAGTTCGAGCAGCTTTAGGTATGAACCTGATCATGGGCTGCATCCCATCTTTGAGGAACATTGCTCGCCACCAGGCGCCGAAGACTTGAAAACGGAAAGAAAAAATGTGTAACAAGATCAATCCTTAGACAACTTTCTTGGAGTCTAAAATGCGCCCCGGCATATCCAAGAGATTACACTCAGCTGTACGTACCACTGGCGATCAGTATACAGCTTGACATCTGCACATCACTGCAGGCTGTCAAGTGTAGCTTCTTGTTGAAGCACGCGTTGTATGGAGTGCAACTTATACCTGTGCCTCACAAGTGACACGCAATACTTTAAAATGTTGCATTCGCAGCGCTGAACACGCATTTCTTGCTTTGTCTTAGCCGTTGTGAGTGTATTCCTCACTGCAGTGATTCACATGAATAAAAAAAAACTCCGCCCAAGCACTCTGTACAAATCGTTAACCAGCGAAGCTGAAATGTGCGACCCCGGTGTTTAGCAGTGGGTTCAACCCGACGCTGCACTGAAGCCTTCTACAATTATCGTTGCCAGGTTGTGGTCGAACCACAGGCGGTCACAGACGTCGCAGCCGAAGCCAAAGTGCCGCTGGAGAAACTCTCGCCCAAAGCGGGCGTTCGCCTCGGCGAACGCGCTCCCGCAAATCGGGCCCAGTTCAGTGACTCTCTTCAGGGCTCACTGGGTACGGCCCTCACGTGGCACATTCTGCGTGCTTTGATTGACCCCACTCGAACAAAAATGAGACAAATAAGTCGATCATGCGCCTCATACACGCCTTTGAGGGCACGGACGACGAGTTGCTTGCTCAAGCTAGGCGCAAATGCTTTGGCGATTTCCATTTCAGGCTCCGTATCGTGGTCGCGCCAACGACACTCTCGACCGACCAATCACGGTGGACGAAGTCTATGCTGCCATTCGCAGCATCACCCGCAAAACAGCTGCCGGGGCAGACGGAATCACGTACTCCCTTATCAGGAACCTCAATGACACCGCCGTACAAAAACTCACGGCGTATTTCAATGATCATTGGCAATGCGGCACGCTACCCCCTGAATGGAAGCGCGCGGAGTTCATAATGATACCGAAGCCGGGAAAAAAGCTTCAGATCGAAAACCTTCGACCAATATCCCTCACTTCCTGCCTTGGTAAACTCTTCGAGTGCGTCATCACTAGCCGCCTGCAAGATTATCTCGAGGACAATGACCTTCTCCCGCACACAATGTTCGGGTTCAGGGCTCATCTTTCAACGCAGTATGTACTGCTTCAACTAGAGGAAGTCATTGATACTGCCCCCCAGCGTGGAGAAAACATTATTATGGACTTAGACATCAAGGGCGCATTTGACAACGTTAGCCACCAGGCCATACTTGAGGTACTCGAGGCTCTTCATTGTGGGCAACGCGTCTACAGTTATGTTCAGTCATTCCTGTTCGACCACACGGCCACGGTCGGTCTCGGCTCGATCCGATCACGCGTTGTCAAGGTTCCGAACAAGGGCACCGCGCAGGGCTCAGTGATCTCCCCACTACTCTTTAATGTAGCTATGGTTGGCTTGGCGCACGAACTCCACCGCATCGATGGCATCCATCACGCAATGTACGCGGATGACATCACCATCTGGGCCACGCGCGCATCCTTGGCGAAAAAAAAACATAGCCTGCAGCAAGCAGCCACATGCGTCGAACAATACGTACAGGCACGAGGCCTGGCCTGTGCAACAGAAAAAATCTGAACTTCTACGCATTTGGCAACACAAACCCCCACCATCGGCGCAGGATGACCCAGGTTACCGTCTCCACGTTGTCCTTGCTGGCGAACAAATCCCAGAGAAACCCATCATTCGTATATTGGGCATGTGGATACAGTCAAACCGCCATGTGAATCACACACTTTCCCTCCTCCGCACCACTACACTACAAGTGGCCCGAATGATATCTCGGGTAGCCACTCGCCGCCATGGCATGCGCGAGGAGGACACCCTGAAACTCGTACGCAGCCTCGTGGTCAGTAGGGTGACATACAGTTTGCCCTACCAACGGCTAACCAAAACCGAACAGGACCAAGTGGACGCAATGCTCCGTAAAGCATACAAAGCGGCACTCAAGCTACCACCGGGCACTCCCACGAGCAAGCTCCTCGCACTGGGTCTGCACAACACCTATGCGGAACTTTGCGAAGCGCAACTCACCACGCAGCTGCAGCGCCTCACGCAAACACCAACAGGCCGTAACCTGCTCCTACGCCTCGGCTATATCGGCCAGCTTCACGATGCAGCTCGCCAAGCCTATTCCCGACAGCCTTCGTTCCACAATTAAGGTCGCCCCCATCCTCCGCCATATGGATCCCCGACTACATCAGGGCCGGCGGGAAGCCAGAGTGGAAGCCCTCACACGAGAGCAGGCGCACAAGAACACCTCGTACTATGTTGACGCCGCCAACTACGACCTCACCAACACCAAGCCAGTAGCCACAGTCGTGGACCACACACACAAAGATCGTACCGGCGCTAATCGGTCAGCTGGAGGCAAATTCAAACCGGCACGTTTCCAAATTTGCACATCCTTAATAAAATGCATCCCTCAGCATACTCCCCACACTGCCCATGGTGCTCAGCTAAAGCTACCCTGTACCACGTCACGTGGGAATGTCAGGCGATTACAGCCTTAGCACCAATATAAAATCCCACAGCGGAACGATGGGAAGAGCTGCTGGCCAGCGACAACATGGAAGATGAGCTGAGTCTGATCGACCGGGCCCGCAGCGCGGCTGCTGCAAGCGGAGCCCTGGACTGAGGGCACCCCCCACCGCAAGCTAAGAATCTCCGACCACCCGGAGCTTCTCCGCAGATATGTCTGGCAAATAAAAGTTTTCACCACCACCACCGCCCGCAATCATTACGTCGACGCTGTTCTGCCCAATGTTTTTAGAACAATACAGTTTCGCTGCTCCGCTCGCGAACCGGCACACGCGGCCGACGCGTGAACTTACGGCGCTGCTGTTCCATTTTGCTTCATTTGCCGTGGCCCCCGGGATCGGCTACGGCAACGGACCGCTGCTCTCAATGGCGCGTTACGGAAGATAATCGCGGAGGCGACGCATCTGCCACAGCGGTCCGAGACGCGCGAGGAGTAGCCGCTTCCCACGCGTTGCGCGTTTCTCACGACGCGTGAGCTCATGCCTCACGACGCGTGAGGCATGATGCAAGATGGAACTGCAGCGCCGCAACTTCTTGCGTCGGTCGTCGCGTCCACTTCGGAGAGCAAGCGCCAATGGGGAGCTGCGAAACTGAATTGGTTCTAGAAACGTTGATTCTGCCCGCAACGCCACTTCTTCGGCGCACCGTTGCTGCAAGCGTTTGACCTTGCAAGCGTCGTACCCAAGCTCACGTGCCAATGGCGCGCGAGCTTGGGTACGACGCTCAGTACGACGTAACTCATAGCACAGCCAATGGAGACCGTTCGTGACACAGATGCCGAGCGGTTTTACAGCGAAAGCTGTTATGAGATCACAACAAGGGTCGTTTCTGCGCCGTAGTTGTCCGCCGCCGCCGCCGCCGGTGTCCGTAACCAATATCGCACGAAATAAGAATAAAAAAACTCCTGTGACAGAATGGGAATCGAACCCGGGTCCTCTGCGTGGCAGCCCAGCACTCTACCACTGAGCTACGCCACTGCTTGAAACTGCGGTGCAAACTGACCCTAGGTAGGCTTCATATCGGGTAAGGAATCGCGTTAACGTGTGTTGTAAAGCGTTTTAGAGCAGTAAAGTAAGAACCAGGCGTCACACAATGCGAATTGCGTAACGAGTGGGTCGTTCAATGCTCCAACACATTACAAAAGCCTGAGGCATAATTCTTCATCGTCGTCAGCCACAGCATCGACAAAGTGCACATATATTCGTTACAAGAGTGTAGCGGGCACCGCGCTTTTCTGAAGAATGACGAAGAATGGCATAGTAGACGCTTCCCCACTACACAAAAATTATGATGATTTATGGCGCAGTGGGTACCATGCAAGTGGGTTTGTAGTAGTTTCGCTGTGGCTGTGCTGCGCCTTCTGCGCAGGCCTGGCGGTTTTTTCGTTTCTCCTAGCCATGTACAGCTTTCGCTGTAAAGCCCAGCCCGCACATACGTGCGGGTCTGTTTTCGGGGTCAAATACTCCGATTCTTCCAGTTGAACCTTTGAAAACCTAATTACTATAGAGCAAACATTAATAATTTTTCAAAAAAGTTTGCAATTTTTCTATTATAATTTTCTCGGGCAGGAAAGGGTTAGAGTGAGTATGTCTTCTTGCTGGCAAAATACCTTTAAGTACTATAAATATGAATGCGATCTTCTTCGAAGATGAAGTGATTGTGTTGGAAGACTGTGGTTGCGTTTTTACGGTTACGCCTCCAATGTACTGCGACAATGAAATTTATATGCTGAATGGAATATCTGACATTTGTGAAGACGGATCAACTGCATCGTATGTTATTCACTGCTTTTTTTCTCTCATCAGGCGCTGGTAGGATGGCCAGAAGAATGCAAAGACGTATGCAGTATTCTAAATGGATAATTCATATCAAGCCTCAATAAAGACAAGTGAGAGACTTGAAACCGGACCATTCGTGGGCTCATCATTGCAATAAAAAATGAATACAAAATATACATCGCTCAACATAAACTACATTTTATTCCTTGAGTTTGCGTTTATTTGCTTATTAATTAATGAAGCCGCATAAAATTAATTAGTTCTCAGTCACATAAAGTAACACTCATACGAAGCAAAGGATTCTGGTTTAACTGGGAGTATCCATTTCCTCTTTCATTGTTTATTTTGTTATTCTAAAGCAAAGGCCTCAGGGTGAAGGCCTCGTCAGGAGACATACGAGTCTCCTTTTGCCTTGCCTCGTGGACATATTTCATGTAATGTAACTATGTCCGAAATAAACTGAACTGAAACTGAAAACTGAAACGCAGAGTCGTCCTTCTGTCAATTTTGTTTTAGTTTAGATATCTCATAGCAAGAGTTTCCTGTGCGGATATGTTGTGCGGTTGTTTTAGATGTGAAGCATCTTATGGCGGAGCTTAATCCGGTGGTGGTGGTGGTGGTGTGCCGGCGTGACCACCCTTACTGCGCATGCGCAAACCTTTCAAAAAATAAAAATAAAAACCCTCCTCTCCCCCTCTCTCTCTCTAGGCATCCCTCCCCGCGGCAACCACACCCTCACTGCGCATGCGCCTCCCCTCCTCTCTCCCCTCCTACGTTCCCCCCTCTCTCCTCTAGGCATCCCTGCCCGCGGCGTCCATACTCCCACTGCGCGTCCCCCCCTCTCTCTCCTCTCCTACGCTCCCTCTCTCTCCTCTAGGCATCCCTGCCCACGGCGTCCACACTCCCACTGCGCATGGGCGTCCCCCCCCCTCTCTCTCCTCTCCTACGCTCCCCCTCTCTCTCGCCTCACGACGCCGACGCAGGCAGCGTCTGCTAGCGAGTTTCTTGGTTAAAAAAACCGACTGCTCGCGCTGCACAACCGTTCACTGGCCACCCCGTATATATGGCAGTGGATCTTGACCTCCAAGGTGGTGCCGGTGGGAGATTTCTCCTGTGCGTTGTTGAACAATAAAAATTCGCAGCGTGCGCGTTAACTAAAAGCGGACTGCGGGTCTCTGTGTCCAGTCGGAGTCTTCTGTCTCTCATTGCCCATTAGCAGCGATTGGCATGTTCAAGTAGGAAACACCGCTCCATCACTGCGTGCTTTGCGCCTCCCCAGTTTTCTGTCCTGCGCAACGCTGCGATGAGCACCAGCGTCAACGCTACCGCCAATGTAAGCGTTAGCGCCCGCTGCTTCACATCTACACATGGTTCCCTTTAGCGGGAGATGGTGTAATTTTTTTTGCTACAAGTCTCCTTATAACATCTGTTCTGCATTGCTGAAATGTAAGTAAAGCCACTTCCTCAAAAATCATTTAGTAATTAATTGGTCTAGGGAAGAACCCTGCACTTACAATTTGTTTTCAAACGGCAAGCCATGCGTGCTCGTAACTAAAAAATATTGCAAATTGAGCAGCGCGTCCAGGACAACAGACAGAAAAGGCGCATGCTTGTTTAGGGCTTCCTTTATGTTCGTTTTCTGTCTGTCGTCCATGTCATTGTGCCCACTTGCCAAAATGTTTCATTTCTTGTACGGGCGCTCTCATATGCACCAAGTTTCGCGGTACTAACAAGAAAGTTGCTGATCTCTTTCTCTATCTCTCACTGTTGAAGCTCTAAGTTGAACTCGACTTATCGTACTGACTCACAATTTCGGATTATATGAACGTTCGAACTCTGCGGATATTCAACGCCTGACTAACGCGAGAGTTTCGCTACCTGAGAAGCTACCTTAGTTATTTCACCACTATTGGCCGTTTACATGAATAGAAGTAGCCAAACTAAATAACAGAAATAAATGTCTCTGAAAACCTCAATTTGTGATGGGATCAATCAGCCATTTAGAATGGTCCTTAATGAGGCGTCGGTGTTCCCAAGAATAAACAAGGAAACTACAAATTGGATATGCATCCTGTATGAATCTCTCATATTATCGCAATCTGTCACAATCATACATGGCAGTCATGCAAATTTATCAGAGAGGTAAGCTTCCTATTAAAACAAAAACTTATCCAGTTGCTCTGACCAAACCCGGAAACAACGCGTTTCCGAGGCTGTCCCTCTACCAGGTGAGCTCACCTACCTGGATGTTAACAATTACAAGCGGACATATACTTGTCTACAACTAAAAATACATGAGAACTAAATAATGAAAAAGAGATGTTCTGAGAAATTCTGAAAAGTCGCAGAAAGCTTAGTTAAAAAAGAGAAAATTCACAAGCAGCTATTTTGTAGCTGGAAGACGGAAGCAAATCCATGTGGAGTTTTCAGAAAAGCAAGCTTCCTAGTTTGAAGAAGATTGTCAAGTCCTATTGAATGCCAGCTATCTCCCTGCATGTCCCTTATACGCGGATGTCATACGATCTTCGGATGGAACAAGCGTTCTTTCCTGCGTTATTATTTTTTTCGTCTGTGGAAGCGCATGAGCAATACTAGTCATCCAGGACCATTGCTGCGTGAAGAAAAAATGTTGCTGTTGGTTAGCTCAGTGTATCTCCAAAGTCATTTTGTTACACGAAACTTTGAAGACATTTTCTGTGTTCTCAACTCTAAGATCATCGTGCGGCTCCAGCAGTAACATCACCCGAGATGTTTCGCAGGCTTCATTATAGGTTAATAAGAGCTCAACTTTTCTTTTCCATATGCACACCTCTTGCAATTTCCGAGAGAGGGTACACACTGCCAAGGTGGTTAATTTCATCGATACGTGAAATTATCCGGTAGGAAGCTTCCGGGAGCTTCTCGATTTCTGCCTGACGTCAACTTTGACTGGCTGGGAGCAAAAAATTTAAATTCAGGCACATTCCTTTGCTAAGGAGAGTCGAATTTATGCAAAGCATCAGTGATATCTTTATAGGTTTGCTTGAACCAAATGAATCCTGGGTGACCTCGGCGCAATGTGCCAAGACATTTTATGCAAATATTTTGGAATATTGTGCAAACAAGCGTTCATGTCACATATCGCATGTATTCATCATATTTTAAGTAGGCGTTACCGAACAAACATCATCGTTAACGCGTATTCATCAATTGCTCATTTCGTGTTAGCTTTTTCTAACGCGAATACCTTTTTTAGTGCTTGTTTAATGTAATAAATGATGCTTTAAAATGCTTAGCAGGCGCAGGTGGCACGGAATTTACTGAAAGAAATGACATTGCCATCAGTTCGACAGTAGATGTACAAGCTTCTGCCTCAACCAGAAGAATAACTTGTGAATAAAAGTAAAACTCCACAAGATGAGCATAGCCATGTACAGGATACCGAAGCTACAAGGCCGCGAGGCCATTTTATAGACGAAGGGACACGTAAAGTGTTAACGATAAGTGGTCCGAAATAAAAGCACATAAGACGCTTGGAAAACGTTTTGAGCAAAAGTAAGCCGAAGTTCTAACACAAGTCGATTTTCATGGGTAAATTTTCTGGGCTCTATGCAGGGAAAGAAGTGCATCAATCCGTCTGTGATGTATCGCTGACAAGGAATGTACTGGCGATTATGTCATATTCAGTACCAAGATGACACGAGAGACCCGATAACTTGAGCGGATAACATTTTTGGTGATAATTGCATGTAAATATGTTATAGACTTTATGCATGGGGAATGCAGGACAGTGGCTTCTAGAGAAACTGGCCATATTACACGCGAGAGCTTCGGTTAAGTGCCCTGCAGCTGTAGTTCAAAACAGTGCTGAAACAGGGGCGGCTTCTTGCCGTTCACGTGTGTGGTGCCAACATCGGAATGCGTGGCTTGCAGGATTTGAGGTAGAAGCAGCGGTGACACATAAAAAAACATGGCGCCTTTCCTGAATAAAGCGTAATGTAGCTACATATTGCTAACGATTCTATTTGACAGCTCGTGTATAAAAAACTCGGCTACCATTTGGCAAGAAAACCAACTGGGGATAAATTCTTGTAGTTCGGCTAGTGTTAAGTAATGTCGGGTAAATGATGACTACTCTTCTATAACAATTAGCTTTAGGCGCTCATAGGTAGGAGTACTGTGAACCCAGAAAAAGAACAAAGGGGGGGATACATATATTACAGTAGCGGCCATTCATTAATAATACTTCTATTTCTAGTTATAAGAAAAATAAGGTCGTGCTTTCAAACAGTATGTAAAAAAATCACAGCATATCCACGGAGTGAATGATGATGAGTGGGCGAAGCTCCGAAGGTTCATCGGTAAACCGTGAATCTTCCGTGAAATTCGCCCAGTACATCATCAAAGACGTGACAAACACTGTGTGTATATATACAAGAAATTTATATTTTATTCGTGAGCCGTGATTTTCCGTTTTCTTTTCGTTTCTTCGTTGGTCGTGGTTACCGTTTACGTAACCCGTGGCTTCCGTTCCCCCTTCATTATAACGGCTTTATGGTCGGTGAAATGGAGGGAGAGCGGTTCCTGGATGGGTCGTAGCGGAAAGTTTGCAAAGACGATATCGATGCAGGTTCCTCGGATGGTGGTTGGTTGCCTGTGGTCAAACGATATGAACGTGAGACCATATCGCCATGCCATGTCTTGTATGAGCCAACTGTTTTCAGTGATGTCAACGTTAAAGTCACCCACCAGTAGAGTAACGGGACACGCTTATTCTTCATCGTCATCAGCGTCATCGTTATGACTAGAGGCCGGATTTTTAGGCACTAAAAATCGTGTTTTAGGCGCCAAAAATAGGCAGGAAAAACACAGTTTTAGGCCCCCAAAATCGTAAATATGGGCACAATAAATTTTCACAAAAACTCAAATTTTCGAATAAGGACGTGCGCGACCTGGTCTACGACAGAAAAGCAAACAAATGTTATATCTAATGATTGTACAAAGGCGTTAATGATTTAACATAGCCATGCAATGGTCCCTTTTCGGGCACGGTTTCCAGAACACGGTCTCTCCTTTTATTGTCCGGAATAGTAAGTTAAGTGTCCACCATCGAATAAACACGCTCCTGGGTCTGCTTCTTTTCGGCATGGCTGGGACGGGCAGCACAGAATTCAATAGCCAGACCACTAAAAGGCCAGAAGGGTCTGTTAGCCTCGTATTGGCCGGGTATAATAGCGCAGGGTCAATTTCTCCTCTTTGTGTGAACACCATAAAGAGCCCCTTACCAGGTTTGAGCGTTTCGAGCTAGAAGTGTAATGCATGCACTACGCTAACGATCACGTCTGCCAAGATTTGCAACGCTACGCTTCCCGGAAGGAGGTGAAATGTCAGACTGAATGCCTCGTGCCCTTTATCTCACGGGCGCGCGCACCAATGTGGGGGGAGGTGAAGTTCAACAAGGAATGGTCCTGCCTACGTCACAGTAGTACATGAAACTGCGAGAATTATTCGAGGCTACATGCATGTGTAATTTGTGCAATCTGTTGCTTGAATAGAAGAATGAAAGTTAATAGAAATATTAAAACATACAAACGGAATATGTGCGCACTTTTCATTAGTTCTTAGCTGCCTACATTTCTTTTGTGTTCGTGTTCTCGCGTCGTGCCGGCGCGAGCCCTGACAACGCTTAGCATGTTTTTGGTGCATCGTCCCTTACAGCAGTACCAGCTGTGCGACGCGCTGCGTCGTGATAAGGATACAGGATCCATACCAGCCTCTCCAAAGCATAGACGGATCCATCCCACAGAAACAGGCAGTACACTATAGAGCGAACGCCGAAACGATACAACACCGCTTGTGCGCATGACCTGGCTTGGGCATGTCATGTACACATAATGTAATCTTGCGTGCGCATGGCGTGTTGATGCGTCAACGTCGTGTGATCTTCAGGCTCCGAGTTTCTTTGATACCGAAGAGGGCAGGGAAGGAATTTGCCTTGCGAGTGGCAAAGGTTTCGAGCTCACCTACCGGCATCATGCTTTCGCGGCTCGTAATGAACCAATTAAAAAGTTCTTGCGGTACAAAGCTCTTCATTGGGCACGCGAGCACTTCCAGTATCTGACTAAAATTTCTCATGTGACCTGGTGAAGCGCCTTTTAAGAGTAAATTACAAACGAAACAAAAGCCATGTGCACATTTGATTTTTCTTTTACCTACTTTCTACTCTCCCCTGACGGCACTCCATGGTTTCGCATTCGCCCTCCATATTCCTGCTGCTGCGCGCGCAGGGCACCTCCCGTTTTCTGTCCCCCACCACGCCCAAGTCTTCAAGGAGGTGCTTCAGTTCCATGGGAACACTGGACTGGAAAACCGGCGGTAAACGCCCCCCGCCACGTCCTCGGCCATAGATGCCACTCTCTTCTTCTCTCCCTGCTCCAACCGCTCGCGCCATGTCAGTGCGGTGGGGTAAGGCGGCCGGCGCGTCCCATTTCACTGCTGCTACCGGTTGCTTCTCGGATGTTTGTTGAACTAGGAAACTAGGTTGTTGCACCCCATAAAGTACCGAAACGTCAATTTTGCCCGGTAACCTGAATTACGGTCTCAAACTGTACTCTAAAGCAAAATTTTAGGCTAAATAGCGTTCATATAGGCACCAATTTTGAAAATAGGCATTTATGGGCACTTATAGACATTTAGGCACAAACCACAAAAATAGGCATTTATAGGCACTATAAAAACACTATAAAAGCCCTCCTTTACCCCCAATTCATGCTCATATATCAAAGTGGCACGATAGGAACGCGAAGAAAAATAGGCATTTGCCTATAATCCGGTCTCTAGTTATGACACATAGTGGGTACATTCCATGTGCTGTGCCATGATTGCAGCGTCATCGTCATCGCACAGGGGTGGCTACGACAACGACGCAGGACAAGGGTATGCCCTAAGGAGCTTCGCCCCTAAAACAAGAATAAGCATCGGCACTGGGTAAACGAAAAATAACACTTGAGCAGCCAATACCGCAGGCCCACTGTAAAAGACAAAATTAGTTGCTAACGAGGTAGGCAATAGTTTATTTAGACCGATGTCAGTTCGGTGAACTGTGACAGCGCATTGCCAGCCTCTCCAAGCTCAGACGTGGCGACACTATTGTAAATCACTCTAACAGTGGAGCCGTTTAAGGGTTCGCCTTGTCCGCCAGCCTTGATGCCCTCTGGATCCTAGTTCGCAACTAGGATCCAGATGGCATTCCCCGCCGGTTCCCCGCTGGGTCAGGAGAGGGCGCGATCACCTCACAGAACTTAGTGCTATCGAGAAGGGTGCGGCTTGTAACGAGCAAATAAGCGCCCTCCCGACAAGTGGTCAGAAAGAATAGTGGAAGAAGAAAATAGAGCGCGCGCATCATACGAAATACATGGTGTCTTTCCCGCCATGGAGTTCGTTCGGGTAGGAGGTGTCAGTGCGCTCGCTTGTACCGGCAAGACCACATCCACCCCGAAAATTTCCGCTACAGAACTTATATCAGCGAAGGTGGCTTCGGTAGAGCGCATGCAACAGTTGCGACCGGCCCTACGTCAGCGACCGGTGCAGTTCGGTTACGGGGAGGCGTAAGAGCTTGCATGAGCCGACCACGAACAGCTGAACTTATAAACGACGTATTCGCGCAGTATCAATCAGTCAGCGCGATAGCAGGAATATTGGCAAAAAAAAAAGCATTCGCGAGTTTCAGGGCATAGGCAAAGTCAAGCGAGGCACACCCAAAGTATTATTAATATTATACAGTTAAAGACAACGATTATATTCTCTATGTTTTCCCTGGCCTAATTCCCTGTTGGATTCATTCGGTTGTCTCTAAGAAAGGAAGAAGCCCCCTCGAAAAAAAATTCTGCTTTTAGATGTGAAGCATCTTATGGCGAAGCTTAATCCGGTGGTGGTGTGCCGGCGTGACCACCCTTACTGCGCATGCGCAAACCTTTCAAAAATAAAAATAAAAACCTCCTCTCCCCCTCTCTCTCCCCCAAGCATCCCTCCCCGCGGCAACCACACCCCTCACTGCGCATGCGCCTCCCCTCCTCTCTCCCCTCCTACGTTCCCCCCCTCTCTCCTCTAGGCATCCCTGCCCGCGGCGTCCATATTCCCACTGCGCATGCGCGTCTCCCCTCTCTCTCCTCTCCTACGCTCCCCCCCTCTCTCGCCTCGCGACGCCGACGCAGGCAGCGTCTGCTAGCGAGTTTCTTGGTTGAAAAAACCGACTGCTCGCGCTGCACAACCGTTCACTGGCCACCCCGTATATATGGTAATGAATCTTGACGTCCAAGGTGGTGCCGGTGGGAGATTTCTCCTTTGCGTTGTTGAACAATAAAAATTCGCAGCGTGCGCGGTAACTAAAAGCGGACTGCGGGTCTCTGTGTCCAGTCGGAGTATTCTGTCTCTCATTGCCCATTAGCAGCGATTGGCATGTTCCAGTAGGAAGAACCGCTCCATCACTGCGTGCTTTGCGCCTCCCCAGTTTTCTGTCCTGCGCAACACTGCGATGAGCACCAGCGTCAACGCCACCGCCAATGTAAGCGTTAGGGCCCGCTGCTTCACATCTACACATGGTTCCCTTTAGCGGGAGATGGTGTAATTTTTTTAGATGTGAAGCATCTGATGGCCGAGCTTAATCCAGTGTGTGGCGTGACATCCCTTACTGCGCATGCGCAAAGCCTTTCAAGAAAAATAAATAAAAAACCTCCTTTCCCCCCCTCTCTCTCCTCTAGGCATCCCTCCCCGCGGCAACCACACCCTCACTGCGCATGCGCCTCCCCTCCTCTCTCCCCTCCTACGCTCTCCCCTCTCTCCTCTAGGCATACCTGCCCGCGGTGGCCACACTCCCACTGCGCATGCGCGTCCCCCCCCTCTCTCTCCTCTCCTACGCTCCCACCTCTCTCACCTCGCGGCGGCGCCGACGCAGGCAGCGTCTGCTATCGAGTTTCTTGGTTGAAAAAACCGACTGCTCGCGCGGCACAACCGTTCACTGGCCACTCCGTATATATGGCAATGGATTTCGGCCTGCAAGGTGGTGCCGGTGGGAGATTTATCCTGTGCGCTGTTGAACAATAAAAATTCGCAGCGTGCGCGTTAACTAAAAGCGGACTGCGGGTCTCTGTGTCCAGTCGGAGTCGTCTGTCTCTCATTGCCCATTAGCAGCGATTGAGATGTTCCAGTAGGAAACACCGCTCCATCACTGCGTGCTTTGCACCTCCCCAGTTTTCTCTCCTGCGCAACGCTGCGATGAGCGCCAGCGTCAACGCCGCCGCCAGTGTAAGCGTTAGAACCCGCTGCTTCACATCTACACATGGTTCCCTTTAGCGGGAGATGGTGTAATTTTTTTGCTGCAGTAGGTTTGCATACAAGGTTTGATGGTTTTATTGGCCTCCTTATGAAACGAGCTTTGTGCAGGTAATGCCGTCTGGCAAAAAAGTGTTCCCTGTCGTCGCCAAGGCTTCCAGTGAAGCTGGCTAACACTCAGAGGGATTACACTAACAGAAACACCCGGCATCGTGTACGTGGGAGCGCTTTTCGTCGTAGCTGAATTCGTAGGAGTCCCTAAAAGATATTTCATGGTTGAAAAGCAGCACAAAAAGACGATACACAAGATGGAGGAGGACATAGTACAAGTGCTGAACTAGCAACTGTCGTCTTTATTAAAAAAGAAGAGAATAAATAACTGCAGTTCCGCTGCGTGCGCGGCCTCAACGTTGCAGATGATTGTCGCGTTTTTTTGAAGTAGGTTCATTTCACGATCATGAAGATGAATGGATGTGGCGGAAATTCAATTGCCATGGTTTTCTTGATATGGAAAGCTTCGATGTATTTCACGTGATCTCTGATCCATGTGCCTGAAGATGACATGCGTGCTATGAAACAAAGGTTTACAACCACAGGAGGGACAATGAGATGACAAATGCGAAGTGGGTGTGCCCTTCAATATATTGCTGTGTTGGCGGAGCCTCTCGTTAAGGCAGGAGCCAGTCTATCCTATGTAAATTTTGCCACGTGATAACGGGTTATTTTATACCACACCATATACGCACGTTACAAACGGAATGCGATGCTTAACGAAGCACACATTCATTTGTAATAGACCTGTCATCGTTCTATCTACAGTGGCGCACGCTCTGCCAATCTTACTGTGATCGGATAACAAAACACCTACGTGAAAGCTTTTTGAAAAGTTTTTGAGCCTGTGTGAAAGTCCATGAACATATGGAATGACAGCGAAATTCTTATGCCTATTAGTGGAGCTTGTGCGTTGCCCGGGCCGTGCTGCACATAGCTTTAAATATTTGAGCAACCTGAGGGAAACACATGATAGGGTTGAACCTGGGAAGCCTGCGTTTTTCAGTCGAGTTAATTGTCCCTGAAAGGTGGCCTCGACCTTATTGGGGCCAGACTTGTTAAGTGCAGAATTTAGCGAATTGAAGGCATTAACATAGCTATGTTAAAATGTACTGATGAATAGCTCAGGAGTGATTTTATTTGCACGCGGCGAAAATGTATTTGTGCCAAGCTTTTATCTGGAAAGCAATCGTGAGTACAAAATCATCGCAATTTGATGTTTGCTCCAATACACTCACTCAAATTAAAGAGGACAAGATGACCAAGCCTATGTAGGGTATATTTCGAAGCATAAAATGTAAATCAAAAAAAAGCGTGCTGTAGTTTTAATGTAGTTCTTCATTTTACGCCATTTATAATTGCTTAGATCGCGCACATCAAGCGATACTCTATGAAACATATGTTACTCGCTACGTGTAAGGCTTCCCAGGCTAAACTCTACGTGAGCACTATGGTGCGAATCATTAATTTGTTATCACCCGATCATCTTAGCTTATACCAACATCAGTATGAAATAGCTGTATTTCATGAGTCATTGTGACGGATCATAGGAACACCATAAATGTCCTTGTTACAGAAATGTCACCCTAATATTAACTGCAAGTCATATGCTCAATCAGAGGGACCTCAGCACTTTACCCATAATAGATAGTACATAATGACACCCTGCCTTCAGCATTCCACTCTTCCCATCCAGGTGGCTGCTCTATTGCTTATACAGACAGCAGACCAATTGCTTGGACTCTGGTAGACGTTATTGAAGAAGTAAGTTATAGTAAGGTATATTTAATGTGCGAATGCTTAAAATCAATGGTTCGGATTTTTAATTTTTAGCTATATGGAACAGAAAACGATTTTTGGCTCGTTCAGGAGCTGGAGCAGCAAGTTGAAAAATGATGCGAACGCAGCGCAAGTAGGCGACGTCATGGCCCAACCAACTGCCATGATTGGATGGATTGGGCTATCCTGTATAGATTCCCGAATTCACCGCGAGTTCTGGATTTCAAGCGTTTAACATTACTGTATGGTGCTATAAAGAAACGGGCGTGCCATTACTGAATAAAACACACTCTAGAGAGCCGGATATATTCTTGTAAAGAATTCCGTGGGTACCTAATCAGTTATGATGAGTTGTATATGCGAGGCCACTGTAGTCTAATAAATCGCCGAAAGGCAAGAAGCAGGCGCAGACTGTGGGGCCAACGCCTCACGTCACCAGCGTCCCGTTCACTGAGAATCCGAGGGAGAAGGAGCATCAGTCATGACTGCTAAGCACATGGGATGTGAGAGACACGATGATAACCGCGCGCAAAGCCAGGCTGATTGAAAATATTGCATTCTTCCTTTTCAAACCCCCGCTCAGACAAAGCAGCGCTGTCTAAAAATTCGGCAGATCGCAGTCATTCTGAGAGTCGATGTTATGTGTAGCAGTAGGCGAGTATTGACGTCTGCCATATTTTTTTAAATGTGAATGCATTTCATAGTCGGGCTATGTCAGGCATCCGGCGTTGTGCGGCGTTGGCGTTGTGCGGCGTTGGCGTTGTCCGCGGCAGGTGTTTTAAATGCGAATGCATTTCATAGTCGGGCTATGTCACGCATCCGGCGTTGTGCGGCGTTGGCGTTGTCCGCGGCAGGTGTTATCTGTCCGCTCCCACTCCCTCTCCCATAGCAACAGCTGCGGGCGCGCGCGCTTATCCTCGCCCCTAGCGACCGCAGCAGGTGGTGCGGGCGGAGTAGCGGAGAGTGAGTGGAGAGGAGCGCGCTCTGACGCGTGAGGGCGCTCGCGTCGCGGGAGCTCGGCGGAGCTATATATAAAAAAAAATAAAAAGAAATTAAAAAGAATAAGAAAACACAAAAAAAGCAAAAAAAAAAGGCGCTGCGCCGTGCTCCCGACCGGGCTGCAGAAATTAGGCGCCTTTTCCTTCTTCGAACCACAACCACCATATATAAATGGAGTGAAGCGCGCGCGAAATGCATTCGCATTTCCTCACGATTCCCTTCGGATAGGTGGGGGGCATTTTTTTTATTTGAGCGAAGCCTTGCGAGTTCGACCAACTTTTTTGTACACTCCGAGTAGCTATGAGTAAATCGCGGGCAGGCCCGTAGCAAGGTTTTTTTACGCGAGAGAAGTGGGCTCCTAGCACCTCTTCCCCCCTCCCCCCTCCCTTCTCCACCCCCGCTTCGGGATGGGTCGTGGATTTATTAGGCACGTCGACTACAACGGCACAGCGACCGCGACGTAAAGAAGCCCATGGTAATAAAAAAGGTGAAACGTAAGGTCTTTTTTTCATGCATTGTCTGCAAAGCGACATATGTGCTTAAGCTTACGAATGTAATCCTTAGTTGGTTTGCTTTTCAGGTTACCAAATAATATGAAGGGCTTTTATCAAGGCACTCTATTTTTGCTGGCCTTATCTGTACTCCTAATTACATTGGAACCTGCCTATGCAAGTAAACTACCTTCATAATTGCTTCTTTTTATGGTATTCTACTAAGCCTAACTTGAAGCGGATCGTACACGCAGAATGAGGAAACTCGCATTTTTGTACTTTGCAACGTAGCATGATCTCACCAAGGTATATATGTAAACTGGTAGCGAAACTTCCATATAAGCCCATGTGGCAAGTAGTTGGCGGCCCGTTTCCACCGTCTTCATCTACGTATCGCAGGGACAAGTAACAGCAAGTAAAAAAATTTAAAAAAAAATCAAATGTGACGTCACAGCCGGACGTGGTAGCGACGTGGCGCATTGGCACTACACGGCGGGAAATGTATATATTTTTTTTAATTCCTGACCTTCTACGTGCTTTTTCAACTACGCGAGTTTCTTGCGTGTCTATGCGTCAGGAATCGCGTGTGCGAGAGGAAAGGAAGGTGAACCAGAAAGTTTAGGGAAGCAAGCCTGTTTGATTAGCAAAATAGTGTACTTGCAATATACACCCAAATACTTTGGAGAAGAAGACACTACGATACAACAGGTTTACGAAAGGTGAGGGCACGCCGGCCGTGCGCCAGATCGGTTATCTGCACATTCTGCGAGCTAGTTCAGATTCCGTGAAGTGTCATGCCAGTAAACAACATAAAAATACACACGAAAGCACCGCGCAAAAGTGAGCGATGCCAATTCACCGAACTAAACAAACCGATAGCACACTACCTGCATACGCCCCCTATTTATGGCACATGGCCAAAAAAATCAGGCAGTCAACTATTTTTTCAAGTGTCAGATAAACGGTAAAGTAAATTTTTAGTTTACTTTGGCATATATAAAATTAAGAGTATTAGAAAAAACATTGTTGATCGCTCCGTCATAGAAATCGCCATAACACAAAAGTAAAATGTGCCCTTACAGAAGTAGTTGAGTGTTTACTGTACATTGATATATGATAGGTTGCACAATGTATATTGGGGTTTGGCAGCTGTAGCGCTGTTTAACGTGGATGCATCAACGTTCACTCTTGGTGGTATATGTCCATCCCGATGACAATCGTCCATGATCTATGATTAAACAAACCATTGCGGTAGCTGTAGATGTTAACGGCGACAGCCTAACCAGAGAAAGAGGCGTGATAGCCAGAAGAGTGTCGCATATTGGACGCATAACTTGGGCTACTGTTGCAATCCCACGGAATGTTAAAGTGTGATTGAACACCACGGTCGGACTAGAGGGAAACGCTAAGCGCGTGGTGTCGCCCTCGGCCGCAATTTTTCTCGCGGCGAGCGTAAACGAGGAACGCGGTAAACGCGGTATTACAGCCAGGTGAGTCAGGCGCGCGTCGCTGATCTATTTTTGGTTTCGATGGACGCTATGCGCGAGGCCGACGCCTGGGCTAATGTCGCCACCTCGTGGTGTGTTAAGGCGTTGACAAAATTGTACTTCTATTGAAAACGCGCCGAATGGGACGGACGCGTAGCAACACGCGTTGCAGGTGCTAATTGCGGAGGCCGCAGTAATGAAGCATTGCTTAACACTTCAACCGGGCGACACTACCCCTGTGACCAAGAGCAATGTGAGACGAAAGTGTGAGAAATAAAATGCGCGTGTGTAAGACCACTAGAAACTGTCGCCGTGGCGCAGTAGATAGGGTGCACGGCATCTGTTGCTGCTGACCGAGAGGTAGTTGGTCGCGTACTACATGGCGTACTACACCGCCACCTGTGCGTGACCAGCGCTTAATATGAGATAAATTTATGAAAGGCATTTGCAACCATTAGAGCAAATCGTTATCATTAGTTGGTGGTGACAGTGGGTGCATTGCTCACAATAAAGCATTCCATGTAGTTGACGGTAGTGTACGGACCTTCAAGGCTGTCTCTATCCCAACCATACAATGATACTTGGCATAACATGTTAAATATTATTATTATGGAAGTAATAGTCATCTTTAATTTAGCATGTTCAACTGATAAGAACTGCATCAATACTAAGCCCCTAAAAAGCACTGCGCACATTACAAGTAACATCCTGTCTCATATTTTTCAGTATTCCCCTTCATCTTGAATGGTGCCCCAGGTAAGATAATTTCAATACCAAAAGAGGAAGGTAAGATAATTGCAGTTCGAAAGAAAACAGGTATCATATTGATGCAATAACTCTTCCCCCATTTTTTTCGCCCAAGTATGTTGCAAATTAAAGGAGTACTGACACGAATTTTAAATACTTTTTTCGGGTTGTTGCTCTAAATTAAAACGCGGGTGTCAAGAACCCTAAAAAAGTGTCGTGGTGCTTGGCGATGCATAGAATATATTTTTAATACCGCTACCTTTAAACAGCAATTTCGGTCTCGGTATCGAGATAGTGGCTTCGCAGTGACGTGTCAAGAGAGGTCTGACGTCACGGGAAGACTGCAACTCGCGACATACTAGCAACAGTTGCCTGTTTGCTGTCAGTAGCACGTGGTTCGCGTAAACAACGAAGTGTGAATTGTCGTGCAGAGACTCTGGCAGTGAATTTTGCAATTTAGACTGCATGCAGGACGCAAATTTCGCAAACCCACTGAACTGTGTTGACTTGTCGTGATAATGGCCGTTTTGGTGGGGCTGGCTTGCAGATGCTGGGCGAGGAACATTAACATCAAACTAAAATATTTTGTACGTGTTGTCTGGATCCGGTGTGTGGAGAGCGATGACAGTGCACACAATGGAAACGAAAGGTGTCCCTTTTGGGGTGCCTCAATACCGTGTCAGTACTCCTTTAATGGACCATATAGATATTTACACATTTACGGTTTTTCATGTTTAATATACCTTTTCAATCGTAATAAATCTTGTTTTCTCAAGGGCATGCCCTGTGAAGCTGAACTCTTTCTTCATTAATAAAATCTCGTCACATCTTGATCAAAAAGAGCCTGATATTCATGTTCCTAGATTTCCAAAAGGCATGTCAAAAGGTTTTCCAGCAAGGGTACGTTCTAGGCCGTCTTGTGGAAATCTTAATCATACTGTCTTCAAATGTATATGCAGTACTCTGTCTAACCGTCAACCATTCGTTTACACTAGCAGGCTCCACTCCTTAATACCTGGGGTCACCGGTGTTCCACTGGGCAGTCTTCTGGGACCAGGCATTTTGTTGATATTCGCAAAAGGACACTGACAGTGAAATTTTTGTTTGCGGCTTTTACGTTTTAATTAGAACTTTTCATATAATTTGAAGTGATAATATTTTCAGGAAAGTTAACAGACAACAATATATCTCCCCTATGCTTTCACTGGCGTAATCGAATGATGCATTTCTTTGGTTGCGTCTGACAATACAAGCTGAATCCTGACACCGACAACAGGAACAAACAGTGAGACGAGGTGCACTCTACGAGCGAGAATACGCCAAAGAAACGAATCATCATCTTTGAGAACGAAGACGCAAAGGTCGATGCGAACGCAGGTTAGGCCTCCTGTGGGAGTAACGATAGCGATAAGAAAATCGTGAAGAAGCGGAGGAGAAAAAGCTCACCAAGAAGAGTACGTGAATAACGGCGACAAATAGTCGGCCGCTTAGGAAGAGACGGGCGAGGAGACGCTGGAGAAAAAGTAAGGCTGTCTCCGAGGACGAAGACGACAAGCCCACACGGGACTCTGGAGCCTGCGGCAAAAAGCACGGAACGTGACGCGATAGACGAGGACGCGAACAGGAAAGGGGGGCGACAAAGAGGAGGGAAAAAAAGAGTTGACAGCTCTTCCAAGTGGTTGTAAAGAGCAAAAGCCAGAGAAGCTGTAGTGCTCAACGGTGCCGCGCAAGCTTGCGTTTCTTGGCGCGATGACTTCCTTGTACTACCACTGTTCCTCTTTGGAGCGTAGAAGAGGCGTCGGACACATTGCGAGTTGAAGAGCAGCTGAGAGCGTCTGATATGTTACGTCACAATACAATGTAGGGACACATTTGTTTGAGGAGACTTATCGGAGAAAGACAATGACGTCTTATAAGAAACAGCTACGGCGCTTGCAGGGCGCGTAATAGAGAGGCCACGCTGATGTGGCTACCAGTTAGATGCGGACGTGAAACTATTTAATAGAAACAAAAAAACATGGAAATCACGCTGAATACGTGTGTCATAGCGTGCGCCTGCATGTTCCGGCGCAACATATCGGTGCTATCGGACGTATTGCCGCCCCAAGTATTGTCTAGAAGCGTTGATGCAAACGTTGATGGCACGCGTTGATGCAAACATTCACGTATCCGCAAACGAAAGTGCGCTGGCTGAACAAGAAGAGGATGTCGAATAGAGCCTTTTCGTGGACCTTATTTACTTCAGGGAGGAAGGGCTGGCCGGCGTGCCCGCGGTGGAACGCAATGAGTTGGCGGCTGCCCCCCAGCGGCGACCCGCTCGTTGCACTTTGCTGACCGAGGTCACGCAGGGTGACCAGATAGGTGTCTGCACCAAGGTATGGTTTATGACCTGCGTGGTATCTTTAAAGACCTTGAAATGTTCAGCACCCGCAGGCATTTCAAAGACGCCGATCCCAGAGCTGCACCATCTTGCCTGCTGAGTCACTTCGTATTCTGCCTCGGTGGAGCAGCTCTCCAGACTTTACCGCCGGTGGGTGCGTCGTAGCAGCAGGGTGCCGCGGAAAGGGCGCAATCGCCTCTAAATCTAGAGGGGCAGTATGGAAACGCCGGATAAAGGACCCAATGGACAAGAAGAAGAAGCGAAGAAGACGGTCAATTGCGCCTGTGGTGCGAGGCAGGCGTCCCGTTGTCGATGCCAGGCAAGACGTCGCCGGGCATTCCTGAGTGTCAGCAGCCATCCAGTCGATAATATGGTTAACGTGATCGTCTTCCGACGCGCTCCGACCCGCGTCGCCGGATCTTTCGTCCATGTAGCACATTCAGAGTCAGGCCATTTGCATT
>JALIZH010015669.1:0-38442 GCA_030522465.1 Rhipicephalus appendiculatus
TCACTCATAATTATACGATCCGCGTAATATCACCAACCTCCATTCTTTTGAGTTTGGGGGCCACATGACAGCCGTGCACGTTTGATGTACGCCATAATCTAGGCTGGACCACCTACAGCGCTCGCTTCTGTGCACTCTGTATGATAATAATATAAACTGCGGGGGCCAGAAAGTTGCTATAAATATCACTATTAAAGGAGTGTTCACATGATCTCACGTTTACCGACGACCCCTCTTCTTTAATGCCTCTTCTTTACCCGCCGCTCATATTATAGCGTCCGTAATTCAATCACGTCTGTCTGTTATTGACGTCTATGATCACTCAAGACGCTGGGACCATGTTTCTAGCTTTCATTTATGATTTAAAACGACACTGCCGCTTCTTTAATAACCGGGAAAATGAGCCGTGGTTAAAAGACGACCCTAGTTTTCAACTTAGAGTACTACCTGTTCGTTGTTAGTAAGTTAACCAGTACATTATAGGCCTAATAAGTGGGTGGCCGTTCCAACTGATGGATCACTGCCTAAGCTGTCAACAATTTGAGAACGTGGTGGAATTTAAGTACCTCACGCGGCGAATTAGAGTCTACAAGCTGGTGTGCACATGCTAAGTAGCATCCAGTAACGCATTTACGGGTCATAAACATGGGATGTGGTTCTACCAACATGGATTAGTGCCTAATCATTACTAATACTCAATCACGAAACCACTTTTCCTGTCTCTTCGTATGAATTGTTTGGCCTTAGTCACAGCTGTCAAACACCTTCCGTAACCCGTACTCGCCCCTTATATTTCTTGTAAGGGAGGTTGTTTTCTTAAGTAAAACGAATAGACGGAGAACTTCAGCAGTAATGCTAAACACTCCCCGTTAACATGTTTCAATTTTATTTACTGTAATCGGAGAAGCAAGCTTTCGGTAAATAGTTGGTGTCTTTCGCGGAGCTGACTTATCGTCCCGGAAGCCGCGGCTGGCATCCTCAATTCTTTCGCCTGCCTTCTTTTACTGGAGGCCTCTCGGCTCTCTCTGTTTCGAAAACATGTTTTTTTTTTGTTTTTGTTTTTTTTTTTTTGGTATCGCTTCTCTCTTTCTTGTGATGTCCTTCCTTTGATGAAGGTTGCGCTCTGTGCTCACTTGGCAGCTCTAAATGCGGTTTCTAGTGTCCATATTTAT
Source organism: Rhipicephalus appendiculatus (assembly GCA_030522465.1). Classification (NCBI taxonomy): domain Eukaryota; kingdom Metazoa; phylum Arthropoda; class Arachnida; order Ixodida; family Ixodidae; genus Rhipicephalus; species Rhipicephalus appendiculatus. The sequence goes on from JALIZH010015669.1 coordinate 1,173, forward strand.
CTTGTAAAATCAATGATGCCACTCGCGGGCGTCGTAACGCAGAGTACATCAGCAAAGAGTTGCAATGGTTTTCATTGGCGAGACTTCTGTAAGAACCTTGCAAATGAAAATTAATCCTTGGATGCAGTATGCATGTCCAATCTAGCATATTTTCTCTTTTTGCATAAAGGAACAAGAGACATATAAATAGGCAAATAAATAAATAAATAAATAAATAAATAAAGAAAGAAAGAAAGAAAGAAAGAAAGAAAGAAAGAAAGAAAGAAAGAAAGAAAGAAAGAAAGAAAGAAAGAAAGAAAGAAAGGGGTGCTAAGCCTAAAAGAAGTGCGAAGCAGGCCAGCCTTCTTTGTTTCTCTTCAATTTTCTCTTCGTTTTTCTCTTTTCCAATTTTTTCTGTCTTTTTCCCCTGTTTATTTCTATTTATTTTGATTTTTCATTCTTTCGCGTTCTATTTCTCGTTTGTTCATCTCGTTTATCTATTTTTATACGTGATTTTGCCTGCGTTACGCCAAGCTACGACAGCACACGACAACTAGGGTTCCTAAAGTGGTCGGCACTTAAAATTTACAACAAAACAACTGCGCAGGGGCGGGGGAGACAGAGGTCCCCTTCTACGACTCAAAGAAAGGAACCCCGCGGTTTCGTTTGACCCCAGTGTGACCCAACATGGCGGCGGCGGTGTTCTGTGGCGCCCTCCAGCGTCGAAGCACGGCCGAGACACCATGGTTCATTCGAAGCACCCAGGCTATGTCAGCGCCGCGGGAGTGCGATTAGGGATTGGCGCTTTACGGCTGACCGCTGCTCTTTTGTGCCGGATGTGGCGCTTCGGTTGAGTATGGGCACACCGAAAGAGGGCAACTGGCTTTCGGCTCCACTGCTCCCAGCACTGACCTTCTTCTTTCTTGCTTTTTTATGATGTTCAAGGCGGCAATCTAGCGCTTCGAACGAGTGGAATGAAGCGTTTGCCCGTGTAATTGAATCAGAGCCTTTTAGCGCGGAAGACTGGCGAAAGGAACGCCTTCGAGAGAACGCAAAATTCTAAAGGAAGGCCATAAATACGCCACCCTCTAGGCGGGAGTTAAAAAGCACTAAACGAGAGGAGAATAAGCAGACGAAAGAAACCTGTCCTACGGTAGTGAACAAGGAATCAACCATTTCTACTTGTCTTTTTTTATAACTTTATTTTCGACATTCTCTTCTGCTTCGACTCGACCTTCCACTTGAGCCGCCTGACACCATGTTTTGTTTGTGCGTCGTAGGGCGCTTATAAATAACAACAGCATCCAGCACAGCCGCTGCCGCTATGTTGCCCTGGTTATAGTTGGTTTTCCTTAATTTTCGTGTCGTATTTCTCTTTCATGACGCTGCTCATATCTTGAAAGTGCGGATACCTAGCGGAGAAAAAGCTTCATGCTTGCTCAGCGCCTGTGGCGCGATCTTTCATACTCGTGACTATAAACCAAGAGTTGAAAGGCAGAGCAGAGAAAAAAAAAGTTTGCTTTAGAAACACTAGAACGTGTTTGAACATCCCACCGCTTTCAACCTCGTTACGAGAAAACAAAAGGCTAGCACCGTGAGTGGCAGGTTGAGGAGCACGCCGTGAAAAGGTTGTTCGCACACGGGGTAAGATGTTCAGCTGTCAGAATTGCGACGGAGCAGTTTATCACAGTGGAGACCGCGGGGAGTCCGGAGGGTCAGCGTATTTTTCATAACCGGTGCCAAGGCATCCGACACTTGGCTTTCTAATGTGAGTCCGATTCGTTTTGCGGCAAGGCGACTGAGTGGGAACGGGAACCGGAGAAGACAGCGCGTGAGGGAGTGCTGACTCTGCCAGCATCTTGCAAGATGAGACGGGCCTCCTCGGTCCTCGGGACAGCCGCCCCCGCCAGTGAAGGATGGCGATAAATCGGTCTTTTTCACGATTCCACGTAACCATGACCAGGATTTGGGTACATTTGCACCTAGTGCCATCTCTCGTCTGCGACAGCGGTGGCCTGCCCCTAACTGAATAGGAAATAGGCGAAAGAAAATCATATCTGACAAAAAAAGCTACTTATCAAATACGACTCCCGGTTCTATACAGTGGAGTCTTAATGAAACATTCTGTTGAAATTACAGTGTCGCACTACAAACCGCGTGGTTCCCAGAGTGTTTTATATTTTACAATGGGGCCGCATGTATTTTCAATGGGCGGTGTTCACTTGTCCTGGCAAGCCACACGCTTTGCAGTGCGATACCGAAATTTCACCAAAAGGATCCAGCAGGTCTCAGCTGTATAGAACCCAGAGTTGTTTTTGATAACTACCTTATTTCGAAAGATATTATTTTTTTCGCCTATTTCCCATTCAGTTACTGCAGGACACCGTAGCTGCTGCCGAGAGATGGCACCACGTACCGATGTTCCCAAATCGTGGGAATGATGCTCTCTCCCCCTAGCGGAAAGGTCGCGAAACTCCTCTTGATCTCGCAGTCTTTCGTTCTCGCGATGCCGGTTGTCCACAAAGACTTACATGGCACATTATGCATTCGCGTAACACGACTCGAAGGATGAGGTCATCTTTTTCTTCTCAGTTTGTTTTACTGACCCTCCCTCCCCTCCGCGAAAGCATTGTGTACCTATCGTAGCTTCGCAATGCCTCCAGATCAGTGGCGTAGCCAGGGGGGTGGCAAACCGGGCACGTGCCCACCCCCCGAAAATTTTTTTCGCCATGGCATGCAGAGCGAAAGATGACCATTTCAGGGAAGTGCCCTCCCCGAAATCAAGGATGTGCCCCCCCCCCCCGAAAAAATTTCTGGCTACGCCCCTGCTCCAGATTCGGACGTATCACGGCTTTGTGCACCTCACGTGGTTTCACAGCCCTGCCTCCGAAATCGGCCACCGTTTGAACAAGCGACAATGTCATGTGATGTGGTCATTGTGTGACGTAATGTTATGTGACGTCAGGACGCAACTGTGACGTCATCGTTACGGCTCGCGCAATGCTCCCTTTTAATTGGTTCCTTCCTAGAAGCCGGGAATAGGACCTTCACCCACGCGCTTAGCAGCGCAACACTTCCGTTGTCTCGGGCAACAACGACGGTAATGTGTGAAACAACGAAGGGCAATGAAATGTGGCTACGTGAAATGAGAAGTGACCTCGATAAATGATCAGATTTCCATATCAGAGACGGCTGATCACCGACAAGCGCACGATCGAGAGAGCATCAGTTATGGGAAAACAACGCATACAAATGCGCGTGCTACCGGTGCAAATGCGCGTGCTACCGGAGAGCCTAAATGTGTACACCCGCATTTCGGTACACTCACTGGCGCTAGGTTTTCCGGCACTTATACTGCCGCCACCGCCGAAACATGTAACTCATAGAGACTTCTTTAATAAGTCGTTGAGATATAGGCAGAAACAGGGCCGACTCAAACCTGGCTCCCATGGCGAACCATAAACGAACCAAAGACAGCGCACATGGCGAACAAGAGGCTGAGAATATCTGCGTAGTTGGGCCCAAGGAATCGGCCAGTGGCGCCCTATTAGGCTGGACAAAACGAGCATGCAGCTGGAGTAAGAATTGCCACTCTTCTGACGGGCCGCCGTATGCCATCCTCAACTTCTTGCTCTTGACAACACACTAGCTTTTCTTTTTTCTTTTTTTTTATGGGTATTAACCTTAAACATCATGCAGCCCGGATATCTACCATCCCCATTTGTGGGTGAGCGCCATCAGAAAGAGGACATGTTAATCGCCACAGCCTTAATTCTATTACCCCTTGGATATACAGTACATGGTGAGGCAGTGGAAACGAGCACGAATCTGGAAGTTGTTGAGTTGAACTTCGCCCAAGGAAGTTTAATGCACCTAACTTTGTGGTTCATCCGTGAAGCTATTGAAATGTATACGCTGCCGATCTTATAGCTTCAACAACATAATGTTGGGTCCTTTACTGACCGTTTAATGGCGTGGTAGCTACAGACAGTGAAGGATGCGTACACCGAACCGCCGTACCGAACGGTGGAGGCCGAAACTGGTGGGTTAGGGCCTATAGGCACAGATGAACATTCAACGCAGAGGCAATACGGGCGTTAGCCGTGTGTACTCGCCTATTCGTCTGGCGAGCGTATGCAGGTGCATGACGGCACACACTCGAAAGTGTTGAAGTTTAGAAAAACGAAAGTAAGACTTTTTCGAGATTGAGGTTACCTCGATAACAACGACAATAGTTTATCCTAGAGGTTAGGAAAATTATATGCCGAACGAAGATGTCTAACCAACAAAATTATATGCCCTCCGATGTTGAAGTTTAGAAAAACGAAAGTAAGCCTTTTTCGAGATTGAGGTTACCTCGATAACAACGACAATAGTTTATCCTAGAGGTTAGGAAAATTATATGCCGAACGAAGATGTCTAACCAACAAAATTATATGCCCTCCGATGTCTAACCAACACGCCCAAGCTTCGATACTAAGTCGAACGAAGAAGCGATTAAAGTGAAGCATCACTTGATAAAACGGTTCTTTGCTTTAATTTACAAGTAATTTGCTACGATTGGTTAGGTAACATTTCTCGTAATGGTGCAGTCACTTTAAACTAGTATCTTAATGAAATGACGTGCACAAAGTACGGCTTTTTAAGCTGGCATCTGCAAAGCTAAGAAGAAAATCTTCTAATTAGAAACGCTCTCATCCGGACTGCACGTGATGAGAACGAGTCGCCCAGGCTAACTCAAATTTCTGTCCACTGGCGATTCACGTAGACATGTAATAACTTGAACACTTAAGACAAACGAGGAAGCAGTTTCATCAGAAGTGCATTGAGAGACATAAAAGGTAGCATAACAGATAAAACAAGCCTCAGGACGCCTATTCTCATCATTTACGGAGATCTGCGGGCGGAAGCAACGACTGCAGGCTGTGGATGCGCTGTGCACTATAGTTCGCGTGCCGCTCCTACAGCTCGTGACCTGCCAGCCGAAACAAATGACCTTGGACGGCTGAGCGAGTCGACCGTTCGCAGGGTCGGCGCGTTCCGACCACGCCCAGACAGTGTTCTTGATTTTTGCCGCCAACCGAGAACCTACTGCCCCGCTGAGAGTTGACGAGAATCTGCTGCCCCTCTTTATAACAGGCGGACTTTTCCGCTCATGCAACAGCCCCTCGTTTATGAGCAAATCTTTAATCCTACGGGCTTCGCGCGTTCTCTTTACGTGATCGCCGAAGTTCGTAAGCCTAACTGCCCCTTGGCGGCCATGCAGGCACAATAATGGGGGTGTACAAGACTGGGATCTCCGGAGCACTTCGTGCATGACTGCAAATATCACTATGATGTACGTAGTGTGCATCTGCTGCCCTCTTCCCAGTTGATCTTACTTGGCTGACCTTGACAAGTATTTTGATGTTTATTTTCTGCTGCGTGTCTCATTGCAGTTCTTTCACTCAAAAAACTACAATCCTAGGAAAGTACGCTTTTTTGTCTTCCTCTGGTATGTTCGTACATTTGTCTACAATTACGTGGGTATGCTCATTGAACAGATGGAGCTATAGAGTAATTTACTGGAGGTCTACGGACTTCAAGTAGTTTTGTTCTCTTAATGTGGATGAATATGTTTTTCGAGAGCATGCTTCTTCAAAAGGCTGCAACGGGACCTTAGATGCTGGCTTAACGAAAACTGTCAGGACAGTGAAACTAAGCGATGAACGTGATGAACACCCAATAGAGGCTGGGAATATGCAACGTACCACTTTACTATATAGTGAAATGTGAAGCAATGCGCTTAATATGTGAGACGCCATTCTTTACAAGTAAATATTTTTACCCGCCTCAGTGGCTTTCGAACGCATCTATAATTGACTGGAAGGAGAACTTTTACACGAGTGTTTACGGAGGTTCGAAGCGAGTTGTATAACGAAAGTCACGGTACATCGCGCCTCGGCTGGATGGGCGCACTACGCCGCGTCCCACAGGCCACACCCTACAGCTGTCTTGTGCTGACAGGCCGAAGCACTGAGGGGTCGCTTGTGTCTGCAATGGGTGGTGACGTACGTTCCTCCGCGGTCATTGTGGTCATTGCACGGTGTGGCTTCACGACTTACACTGCTGCGTTCCCCTTACCTAAGCTCCTCTGCATTTTCCTACGTTTATTGTTCGTGCTTTTGTAGACGCCAGTCTCTTCCTTCGTCGTTGAGTGACAGCCGACGGCCTCTTTTTTAAGACGCAAGGCAAACATTCGTTGGCAGTCAAGGCAATTATTTTTCCTCGCACTACCAATGACCTGTTCCTCGGTTCCAAGCAGCAGTGCATCACAGCGAAATTTCGGCCAGAGACATTTTATTTATGGTTAGTATTAGTGATCAGATTTTCACTGGGCGTGTTGGTAATAGAATACGCAGGTGGTTGCTCTTGACATGATGCCGAAAATAATAATGTTTATCAAAGGCCCTCGAGCAATTCAAATATCACAATATACCTGTGGTTGAATGAATGATTGAATATTTGATCTTGAATACAACTTCAATGAAGTTATAGAATCAAAAGGCGAGCGACACCTGGTAGGGGCGCCTGCACCAGGAACATACTAAAACAACAGCATTTCACACGGCTTAGTGACTGTGCCTTGGCAGCCAGCCAAACACACAAGTCCATTATATATTTCACATAAAGTACATCAGTTACGCAGAAACTTACAACAGCATTAATTTATGAAAATTATCGCACCATGCTTACTTCTTAAGATGGATAATGACATAATAAGATAACAAAAAGCGCATAGCTAGCAGGAAAGAATTGTAAAATATGTTTACAAGCAGTAAAATATAATGCTTTACACGTAAATTACAATTGTACATTGATATACAGCATATGAAAGTATAACTAGAGACCGGATTATAGGCAAATGCCTATCTTTTTCCTTGCGTTCCTATCGCGCCACTTTGATATATGAACATGAATTAGGGGTAAAGGTGGGCTTTTATAGTGTTTTTATAGTGCCTATAAATGCCTATCTTGGGGGTTTTTGCCTAAATGTCCATAAGTGCCCATAAATGCCTACCTTCAAAATTGGTACCTATATGAACGCTATTTAGCCTCAAATTTTGCTTTCGAGTACAGTTTGAGACCGTAATTCATGTTACCGGGCAAAATTGACGTTTCGGAACTTTATGAGGTGCAACAAACCATAGTTCCCTAGTTCACCAAACATCCGGGAAGCAGTGGCGTACCCAGGGGATGGCACACCGGGCACGTGCCCCCCCCCCCCCCCCGAAATTTTTTTTTTGCCATGGCATACAGAGCGAAAAATGACCATTTCAAGGAGGTGCCCCTCCCGAAATCAACCCGGTGCCCCCCCCCCCCCCCCGAAAAAAATATTCTGGCTACGCCCCTGCGGGGAAGCAACCGGTAGCAGCAGTAAAATGGGACGCGCCGGCCACCTTACCCCACCGCACTGACATGGCGCGAGCGGTTGGAGCAGGGGAGAGGAAAGGACGCTATTTCTGCAACCCTAAATGGGAGCACGTCCCAGGCGGGAAGGCGGGAAGAGGAGAGGGGAAGAAGAGGAGAGTGGCGTCTATGGCCGGGGACGTGGCGGGCGGCTTTTACCGCCGGTTTTCCAGTCTAGTGTTCCCATGGAATTGAAGCACCTCCTTGAAGACTTGGGCGTGGTGGGGGGCAGAAAACAGGAGGTGCCTGCGCGCAGCAGCAGGAATATGGAGAGCGAATGCGAAACCATGGAGTGCCGTCAGGGGAAAATAGAAAGTAGGTAAAAAAAGATGAGACGTGCACATGGCTTTTGTTTCGTTTGTAATTTACTCTTAAAGGGCGCTTCACCAGATCACATGAGAAATTTTAGTCAGATACTGGAAGTGTTCGCATGCCCAATGAAGAGCTTTGTACGACAAGAACTTTTTAATTGGTTCATTACGAGCCGCGAAAGCATGATGCCGGTAGGTGAGCTTGAAACCTTTGCCACTCGCAAGCCAAATTCCTTCCCTGCCCTCTTCGGTATCAGAGAAACTCGGAGCCGGAAGATCACACGACGTTGACGCATCAACACGCCATGCGCACGCAAGATTACACTATGTGCACATGACATGCCCAAGCCAGGCCGTGCGCACAAGCGGTGTTGTATCGTTTCGGCGTTCGCTCTATAGTGTACTGCCTGTTTCTGTGGGATGGATCCGTCTATGCGTTTGTAAAGGCTGGCGTGGATCCTGTATCCTTACCACGACACAGCGCGTCGCACAGTTGGAACTGCTGTAAGGAATGATGCACCAAAAACATGCTAAGCGTTGTCAGGGCTGGCGCCGGCACGACGCGGGAACGGCGAGAACACGAACACAAAAGAAATATAGGCAGCTAAGTCTCGCATCGCTCTCGATTCGAAGAAAAAACTAAAGAAAAGTGCGCACACATTCCGTTTGTATGTTTTAATATTTCTATTAACTTTCATTCTTCTATTCAAGCAACAGTTGCACAAATTACACATGTAGTCTCGAATAATTCTCGCAGTTTCATGTACTACTGTGACATACACAGGACCATTCCTTGTTGAACTTCGCCTCACCCACATTGGTGCGCGCGCCCGTGAGATAAAGGGCACGAGGCATTCAGTCTGACATTTCACCTCCTTCCGGGGAGCGTAGCGTTGCAAATCTTGTCAGACGTGATCGTTAGCGCAATGCATGCATTACACTTCTAGCTCGAAACGCTCAAACCTGGTAAGGGGCCCTTTATGGTGTTCACACAAAGAGTAGAAATTGACTCTGCGCTATTAGACCCGGCCAATACAAGGCTAACAGACCCTTCTGGCCTTTTAGCGGTCTGGCAATTGAATCATGTGCTGCCCTTCCCAGCCATGCCGAAAAGAAGCAGACCTAGGAGCATGTTTATTCGATGGTGGACACTTAACTTACCATTCTGGACAATAAAAGGAGAGACCGTGTTCTGGAAACCGTGCCCAAAAAGGGACCATTGCATGGCTATGTTAAATCATTAACGCCTTTGTACAATCATAAAATATAACATTTGTTTGCTTTCCTGTTGTAGACCAGGTCGCGCACGTCCTTATTCGAAAATTTGAATTTTTTGTAAAAATTTATTGTGCCTATATTTACGATTTTGGGGGGCCTAAAACTGTGTTTTTCCTGCCTATTTTTGGCGCCTAAAACACGATTTTTTAGTGCCTAAAAATCCGGCCTCTAATAATAACATTACTTGAATACCACGTGATTATTCAAAGATGACAGCAGTAACTAAGAGATGAACTCCTTTGTTTTTATCATGGTCAGACACAATAGCCACGCACTCTACCAGTTCCAACGATCGGCTCTCCGGGTAGCAAGCGACCCGCCGAGGAGTCACAGGAGCCCTCGGCCGACCCGGACAGCCGGATGCAACCCACGACTGCGCAGCCGTCTTCCATAGCCTAGGCACCACAACATTGAGATCACGACCACGCCGTGTTCATTAAGCCACGATTCAATTGAATATATGTAAGCAGCACGGCGGAGACAAATGCGCCGTCTGGGGGGTCTAGTGGTGGTCGACACCTACGAAGAAGAGCTCGGTCCTGCACATCGAGGCCACCGCGATGCATCTCGTGAGTGCGGCGTCAACGATCTTTCGGTGGTCGCGGTTGTTGTTCTTGGTCGCCGCTGAATACGAAGACGCCGAAGCGGTAAGAAACATGAACGAGATAGTACAAAAGGAAGCGGCAGACGCGTGGTCGGCACGTCTTGGGTTTGCGCCAATGTATGTACGGCTTCTGTGGCGCCGGCGCCTACACTGGCGCATCGGGCCGTATCGTAGCTTAGGGAAAACGCCGCGCTTTCAGATTGCCCGCCATTCATTGTTCTGTGCCGGTGGCGCCGGACAGTGTTTAGTCTGTGTCTTAACGTGGTGTGGGCCGAAGCGGGGAAAGTGTCCATGGGCGGAGAGCCGGTACGGATGGGAGATACGGCGTGAATCGCGGACACTGTGGACGCGTAGGAGAAAAGAAAGAACGAGCAGTTTAAGACGCCTCAATAGCTTACGAGACTTAGAGCAGTCCATCTGGTGGTGGCGTCAATGGCCGCGAGGTCGAAATCCAAAAAAGAAATATTTTTTGGCATCTGCGGCTAAGCTAACAAGAAATTCTGGGTCTGGCAAAATGACCAGTGTCAAAAAATGAGGTTATGGAAAATTCTTCTATTAATTTCTTAAATGGAAGCCTTACTATTCGCAATACGAAAATTGTTGTGCCGTTTAAGCATGTACAAAATTACAAGCAACACTGCAGTCCTGATAGTTAAGGTAGGGATACAGAACCCTGTGCTGCTGGTGGTGGTGGTGAAAAACTTTATTATAAAAGCCCCCGAAAGGGCCCTACAGACTAGGTGACATCCTCAGTCCGGGACGTCATTGGACAATACCGCTGCTTTTGCTCGCGCAATAAGGGCCTGTTGGGCCCTGAGGTCGGAGCAGCTAAGCAGCTGCTCCGACCTCTGGGCCCAACAGGCCCTCCCAGTCCTCTCGCGTAGGGTTGGGGAGGGGAAAAATGGCTGTGTTCAGCTGGCAGGCCCATACCGTATGGAAGACATCGGCTATCTGCCCACAGTGCTTGCACCCATGGGCGTAGCCAGAAATTTTTTTCGGGGGGGGGGGGGGGCACCTCCTTGATTTCGGGTGGGCCACCTCCTTGAAATTGTGATTTCTTGCTCTGTATGCCATGGCGAAAAACAAAATTCGGGGGGGGGGGGGGAGGGGGGCACGTGCCCGGTGTGCCACCCCCGGCTACGCCACTGCTTGCACCTGCCGGTGATAGTGGGGTCAAAATCTGGCTGATCTCTGTCTCAAGTAGCAGCTATGTACAGGCATTAACTGCGTTCCTAGTAAACACCATGGCATATACTGCATTTACGCAGTATGGCATGGCATATACGCGGTTAGACACTTCTGGCTAGGCACGCGAGAGGAGTGGTATATTGCCCTCAACCCATTACAGGCAGGTGGCCACCTGCCTGTAATGGGTTGAGGGCAAGAGCGGCTCACGCACTAGGAAAGAAAAGAAGATAGCGTGCGTTCTTCTTCTCCGCTCGAGAGCCAGCCGCGACGGACGCGTTTTTGAAGAGCTGGCTACTCGGTGGTTCATTAAAAGACCCCAGCACATCTGAAATCTTGTGACAATATGTATATAGACATACTGCAAAATCGTAAAAAGAATGGTACTCATCCAGCCAACGAGCGAAGGTCTTGTTGCTATGGGGTGACTTATTTTGTCAGCTTTCCTTGGGTGTCTTGAAGATCCCTTGAACCAATGATTCCTTAACTATTGCTAGTTATTTCGCCGCAGCGTGACATCTACAATGGCAAGAGATACTTCGATGTGTTTGAGAATTCGAGGCATTCCACGATGGTCAACTTCGCCTAAAAACAAACAAACAAACAATCAGAGAGACCAACAAGCAAACAAACAAGCAAACAAACGTGCTGTATAGTGTAGGTGTCTGCTGTATGGAGTAGCTCCGTGTAATCAATATTAGGGTGCAGTGAGTAGTTAGTATTGATTTATTGCGATATCAATTATGTGGACAGTCTCGACGGGTTTTTGCCGTCGCCGTTGCCGTCGCCATCACCGTCATTTCGCGTGTAAAGTCCAAATTGATAGATCCCCCAGCGCATCGTACGTTCTACCCGCGGGTAACAGCGCGGGAGCGGGGGCGACGAACGCGGCTGAAGCGGACATCAAACGAGCCGGTCCATCTCCGTTGCTCCGAGGCGTATGTGATAAGCCCCCCCCCCCCCCGCCTGTTCGACCAGCCGGGGAATGCTCAAGAAGAGAGGAAACGCCCCGCGCGTCTTCAACAAGCGCGGAAAGACGCGAGGGAGATCGGATCCAAAAGAGTTAGCTGCCAGCCTTAGTTCGAATAACATTAGAATTTTTTTGCTATTGCATTCATTGTTTCACCCTTGCGGTGAAACTGTGACTTTTTTTACTTCTCAAATTTATTCGTGTCCGATTTGTGGTTTTTGTAGAAAAGTGCTCGCGTATTTCTATCTTGAAAGCGATCTTTGACGTAACAAAATGTTTCTTGATATAACTATATATATCAAGAGCAAGATGGTGAAAAATGCAAGCCCTGTACGCCTACGTGTAGTGACGTCCATTCATTGTGACCACGACTGCACATCAGGGAAGTTCAACTGTATGCGTGTGGCAGCGTGAAGGCCAACAACGCACAAACATTCACAATACATAACAGCCAACCATAAGCAGCCTTCTGCTCTACATCCACCGAACTTCGTGCTAATTGGGCACCTTTAGAACGGTTCACAGCTGAATAAGAATAGGCAACGCGGGACATCTGTTACAGGATGCTCTCGCTTCCCAGCAAGGGTTTTACGGAACCCGATGGCGGTTACTAAGGGAATGGTCATACGTATAGAACAACCACCACAAGCGTTTGCATACACGTGCAACAGTACAATGCATGACGAGGTTGCAAAAGCGGGATTGAAGGGGTGCGGCAAATAGAAGCCCCAATCTCTGAAGCTGCCACAGCCGTTGTACGGAGATAACCGTAAGAGCTAGGCGAGGGTCAGCACCAGGCGGATATCCAACGATTCCAGTGAGACAAACACGTCATAAATCTTCGCGCCCGAAAGGCGACTTCACGGAGCCAGAGTCTCTTTCATCCGTCCGTCGGGTGTTTGTGTTCGACCCTTTCTGAGTTCCTGCTGACCATTCACACCCGTGAGGTATCTCTCGTCAGTACCTCTGTCGGCAACCGGGCTATTCCGTCCGTCAGAATGGCCAACCCGCTCTGCGTGCTCTAACACGACAGGCGTGGAGAAGTTACGTGAAGGCAAACAGATTCACATTGCGAAGGGATAACAAGGTGCCAAGACTGGGCGTTGGTTTTCCGTGCCGCGAAAGGTGAGGGCCTGCCAAGTGCAAGATGCCGTTCGTAGGTCAGGCAGATATTCCAGCGTCAAAGCGCGTGTCTAACAAAAGAAATGAAAAATGAGGAAAACGGAGGAGGAAGATTGACGCTGACGGATGTGAGCCAACGATCTTGTAAGCGAGCACACTCGGAATGATATAAGCGATTCACTGCATGTAGCCCAACATACCGAATGCTGCGTTGAAGATCTGTCTGTATACTTATGGGAGAGGAGTTCTTGAAATGCACTATTGAATGTGGCATATATAGAACTGTGTAAAGAAGAAAACCGTATCCGCGAAACGCGTCAGTTAATGCACACGAGAAACACACCCTAAGGTGAAAGCCTTAGATGCCTAATCAAACACGACAAGTTATTGCCGGCGTCAACAGAAAGTGACGCAAGAAATCACGTGACGACACCATCATACACTCTAAGGCAAAAGGGTGTTAAATGGGTGTGCCGTTCGTCCTCTTGGGGACTAATGGGGCTGCCACAACCATTAGTCCCTTTAAGGACTAACGGCACCGGGTCTAACAGTTAGTCCCCTCAAGGGAATAACATTTAGTCCTCACATTTACACCTTCGCGGGCAACCGTTAGTCCCCACAGTTGCACCTCAAGGGACTAACATTTAGTCCTTACATTTACACCTTCGCGGGCAATCGTTAGTCCCCACAGTTGCACCTCAATGGACTAACATTTAGTCCTCACATTTACCCCTGACCGGTCAACCGTTAGTCCCCCCACAGTTTCACCTCACCGGACGAACGGTTGGTCCACTCAAATGCTCCACTGGGATGAACTTTTTATCCTCAGTTCAATGCCCTAGGGATGATTTTGCACAGTTACTCTCTGCAAGGCTTAATACTTTTACCGCGTGTTTTTCTCCGCAGTGAGCACCAAATGGCCCGGAAAAGAACACGCAAAAAAATATTTAGTCATGCTTGTTTCACTGTTTTCGCAGACACTGCAATAACGAAAGACAAAACTGAGACAATGAAATGTTTTATTTTTCTATATACATATAAAGTTTCTGCATTCTTTCAGTGAAATTCGCTGCCAGATGTCAAATTCAGCTCCAGCCGCGTTGTCATATCTCGTTCAGTCGTCGTTGTCAAGCTGCTCCAACAGAAGCGACAGATGACTGGCATTGCACGCACAAGCGCATGCAGCCTTCTGCACGTAGTGGACAACGTCTGCACAAAAAGATTCGCAAATAGTTAGTCACATGTGACAGTGAGGAAGATACACGCACATGGCAAATACGTGGAAGGTGAAATAAATACGCATGTCTAAAATATGGCATGCAAATATTTTCACCGCGATGTCATAATAATCGAAAACGCATTTCGAGTCACATAGCGCAACAGCTCAAGTGCGGCAGCCGCAGCCATCATGCCTAGGCGCCGCGACCGCCGAGTCGGCGAGCGGCGTCGTATACAGCTCGAGCAAGCGAACGCGGGGCCGAATGCGGAGCTTCTGCTGCTTCTGCCGCCAGCGAACCTCGAACAGAGGAGCGAGCGAACGCGGAACCGCCGCCACGAACGGCACAGAGCTGCTTTCGAGCGAGCGCCGCGGAAGCCGACGGTAATGGCGACAAATTTTCACAAAGTTCCGGGATCGAGCGACAGAGTACAACGAGCGAACGCGGGGGCCGCCGCCACGAACGGCGCTGAGCTGCTTGCGACCGATTGACGGGAAAGCCAACGGTAATGGCGAAAACTGTTCCACAGAGTTTCGAAGTACAGCTAAAGTCGGCTAGCTAAAGCACCCGCCAGCTGCCAGTGCACTTCAAGCGCGCGACATACAACCGAGCTCGTTGACGGCAACCGCAATGCGTTTTGGACGAGTCGCACCGCACCGCGCAGCGGCGAGGCCTCTGCCCAATATCGCGAACCCGCAGCTCATCACCGCGGCGAGAGCGTCCAGGCGGCCAATTTTAAGGCAGTCACAAAGCACAGGCGAGCGGACGCCGAAGCCGACCTTCGCGGTGCATTTCGTGCGCGCGATATATACAACACGATAGAGCCCGTTGCTAACTAGCGCGATGCGCTTCGCGCAAGCGACAGATACGGAAAAATAAAGTATGATCACTTACTTGTGAAATAATCCAGGGCCAATTTCTGCCCAGGGTAGGATTGAATTCATGGATCCGATAGGCCTATGTCTTCTCGGCCGCCATTCCCAGCCGGTGTCGACGCAGTGCCGTTGCTACGCCGGCGCACCGTGGCCGGAGAAATACAGCGCGGCGTCTCGGCGTGTGGAGACCAGCTCCAAACCTTCATGGGTGCGGCGAAACGTAAAAGCAGCACCGCACGCTCATCCACGCATACGCGGCATACGTGTTTATCCAAGGCACCGCCAGCACCTCGGCGTAGTTCCTAAATCGTCGAACTCTCCGAGCGCGACACAACCGCCAACGCGCCTCCATGAAAACAAGTGAGGAGACTGTCCAAGAGCGAGGAGGACGGTTAGTTTCCTTGACAACGGTTTGCACACGTGACGTATCTCCCGCGCGGTTCATCCCTTTCGTGCCTTTGAAGACTAACAGGTTTGCACACGGCACGCATCCCTCTGTGGTTACTCCTCAGCGGTCTATCCGTTCATCGCGCGCGCCTATTGGGCTCCGTTACTCCTCTTTCGGGTAATTTTGCCTTAGAGTGTAACGTCACCATGCCGTGACATAACGTGACGTCAAAGCAATCACGTGATCACGCGACAGCCTCTTGGCCAAACGTGGGCCGCGATCTCGGAAGCAGTGCTTCAAAACCACTTGGAGGAATGAAGAGAAATTTAAGGGCTATTTTTTCTTTCTCTTTGTGCAGCACAAGCTCAATGAGAACCGACAGACAATCAAGCCATGGAAAGTATAGAGGATGTTATTTGCACTAATTGTGATATAAATGTGCACAAACTCAAATGGCACGCAAAGACAACTTGCCGCCGGCAGGCACCGAGCCTGCAACCTCTGAATAACACGTCCGATGCTGTACCCTTTCGAAAAGGGGGGGGGGGGGGCAATTTAATTTACTGACAAAAACACGGCTTTCTCCTCTCGGTCATCTTAGGCGAATTCACAAGGAACCATGTGTGAGTTGTGGTTGGGCGCTTGGCGTCGTGCGCATGTTCATCCTGCGGCTTTAGTACGCAAGAAGATGAAAAGTGGGCGACAAACGGATGTCTCTAGAGGCGACGTATACTTTGCCCATCTTCCACTTAAATGCGGAGAGTGAGGCGCATCACAACAAGTAACTCGTAGTGAACCGGGACTAAAATTGAAGTTTACTTACCTGCTTTCAACACGTCGGCAACGGTCCTTGAGAAGAGAATATGGAAAGCGTGCGAAAAAAAAATATATGTTTCAGTAACGTCTACAATGAACGCGCAAGAACCCAATAAGCCGCGCCCTCCCACGCTGCGTTCTTTCATGAAATGATTTGTGAGCCATAAGAAAAAACCACAGCTGTCTCTTTGAAAGATGCTTCACAGAAGAGGTACGTGCTTTTATAGGGCGGTTCTAACACACCGTATGCGAGACCCCATGCTTGTACAAACTCGCCGCTCATTTCACGCTTGCTTCGACGCGCAAACAACGCACGCTGAGCGCATTATACCGGCAACGTGAGATAGATGTGTACAGTAACCTCTCAGGGAGCATTAGTTCCTACCCGAATGCACTGCCTCCCGCAATGAAATATAAGCAATGGAGTGGAGAGAGGCTGAGAGAAATGATCAACCGAAGACACAGAAAAAGAAGAGCTTACGCACTTCCGTTGTTTAAAAAAAAAATAAAAATAAAAAAAAAGGAGGCTGTGTGTGCGGGCACAGCGCCCGATCGCACAGCTCGAAAGCTGAGTCAAGTACAGGATTGATGAATGGGAGGTGCTACTTCCTCACGAGTCACCACACAACGAAACTACACGGTAAAAAACAAAACGTGAAATAAGCGGCTCTTCGTATTATCGGGAAACCTCCTGGATCGTCCCAGCGGGTGTCCAGCACATCGTTGCTCCAAGTGTGAGCACCAACCTCTACATATACTGTCGAAAGAACGCACGTGCCGCGCAACGTGTGGTGCACACATGTCGAGTTGTTGCGAACTTTCACACCTCCGGGAAAGATCTCTAATTCGATTTCGCCCCCATTCTTCTGAATAAGTCGACGCCGCCCGCTGTAGGCGTATTCGCACCTTGCAGACTGACAGCCAATCGATCAAACGTTTCACACCTAGGTATTAGCTTTTTTTTTTTTTTTTTAATTCTCGCCTTATACTCGCCTTGCAAGCGAGCCACGCTGTGTGGAAGGTGATAAAGACCACGAATGACTGCTGTGCGTCGCGATTACTCTTCAATCCGCGGCGTTGAGGTTCAATAGTTTTTTTAAGGCGAGTACCTCATGAAACGCGAAAAATAACCGAAAGAGCTGGCTGCATAGGCGTCAGCACGAATGATGAAAAATATAAACATCACGGGATGATGTCACGCTATGACATCATCATGACGTCATGTCATGACATCATAACATGAAATAGAAGCTTGGCCTAAAGTGGGCCGATACAGGAGGCACTGCAGAACCACGCGAGGTGCAGAAATCTTGGAACGCCGCAGATCTCGAAGGCATTGCAAAAAAACGTTGAGTAAGGAAGGCTTCCGAAGGGTATCAATACAACAGACTGATATACTAAGAATAAAGAGAAGGAAAAGGTGGCTTTTGCCTTCCATTCTTCTTGGGCAAATGCATATTGGACCGGGTGAGTTCTTGTTTTCAATTTAGTAGTCACTGATGCCATAGGCGTGCGCAGGGTTCCACTTCAGGGGGGGGCGAAGGTTCGTCGCAGCGCCCCCTCTCTATTATGTAAATGTATGTGGCTGACTGCGCCCCCCACGGGACGGGCTTCCGTCTCGACCATCACTTCAACTTAACCGCTCATTACGTGTGTGGGAGACCATCGAACTGCCATAGGGAGCGCCCATGATGAGCCACAAGAAACCTTCGTGTCATTGGCAAGACAGCATTATTGCGCCATTCACTTTGAAACTGAAAGGTGACCATGCAAATGATCACATGTGCATGGCATTGCACAGAAGTGGTTGCGGCTTTTAACAGCTCACTGATATCGGTGACGCTTATCAGTCATGATGATAATAATTGCGGATGTTTACGAGCCAAAACCACGATATATGCGTTTGAGGAACATCGTAGTGGAGGAATCAAAATTGATTTCGCCTACCTGGGATTCTTTAACACGTTCCTAAATGTAGGCACGCGAGTGTTCTTTCGCATTTCGTCCGCATCAAAATCCGGTCGCCGTTGCCGGGATGCGAGCCCGCGCCCTCAAGATCAGCAGCGCGACAGCTTGCGTACTAAGCCGTCATGGTGGGTCTACGCTATTCATTCAAATTATATCAATCTCAACGTTTGGCTATCGACAATATACACGCGAAATCGGTATAGGACGAAAGTCATGTCCGTCCCAAAAACAATTACGTGAGCGCTTGGCCGCGTTCCAACGATTTCGAAGACAGCCTGAACAATGGGGACACGTCCAATCATGCGTATTCATCTGCTACGGTCACTTAGCCACAAGAAATCAATTTATTCCTATGCATTGTGCACAAAGCAATCAAAGCACAATAGATGCTCGTGTACTTAAATTTAGGTGCACGTTAAAGAAAGACAGGTGGTCGAACTTTCGAGAACCCTCCACTACAGCGTCCCTCGTAATTGTATGTATAGCTCTGGGACGTAGAACCCCGACGATGACTAATGAAAGCACACTGCTTCCTCTCCGCCGTACGCAGAAATAAAGTTGTCGAAGCGAACTGTAGCGCGTTGGTGGATTCAGGTTAACTGTAAACCGGCGAAAATGGGAAGGGCTTTCGAATTTCTTCGGAGCCGTCCCTTCTTCAGTAATACGAGGTACCAGGATTCACAGTTGTGAAGCGGCTTGACGTCGAAATGTTTGGCATGCATCGGAAAACAAAAATTAAACTAAATGAGCCACTGCACATCTAAAAAAGAAATCATGACTGATTGCGGGGAGCTTTGCAATTGAACTGCACTAACATTCTCGCCAGGGGTTACACGTTCTGTGTCGACCGTAACAGTAATCTGCAAGTGCCCGCATCTGGCTTGTACAAGGTCGAGGACAATATCTCTGAAGGCGTAGCTTTTGTTAATATGAACGTCTGAACATTTGCTGTCATCTGACTTGTGATCTCAATGATCAGACAGACGAAACTGGCATCTAGGAAAGCTAATACGGAATCACACAGACAGTGCATGGTCTTTGCACGCTCTTCAGATGTTCTCATGACTAAATAACCGTCTAGATACATATGTATCCGAAGGCCTTTGCAAATTACGCACGCTATTTATCACTGGCACTTGCTTTCTGAGAAGCCTCCGCTAAGCTATCGGGCTATCTGTCCACGACCGCTTCACGAGTCGTCGATAACGCAAGCGATCATTCGTATGTCTTTCTCCAGGGACAAAGCCACCCGTATTGGCAAATCATACTGCATAATGTGGGTTCATCAAGAGTCATTAGTCATCCTCTACTTACCGCTACTGCGAAGGCCAGGGGGCACCGGTTAAGCGGGAAGTAGCCGAAGTATCCGCTCAAAGTGAGGCTCTATCGATGGCAAGCCGCGGACGCTGAACGCGCCGATTAACAACGGGCTACGAGGCGTCATCACGCAGGAAGTAGGCGAGCAAGTGAACACGGTGATGTCTCAATCAAGCACGCTTTCACACTTATCCTAGTCGTCAGCATCGTGATAAGGTTCTCAGATGGGAAGAGACCAAGCCCGTGGTGGTGACGCGTGAAAACGAACAATCACATATCGCGCACGCGCAGCGGCCACCGATACGCATCTTAAGCGACAGCGCCAGCGGGCTAACCGTTGATGGCGTCACGCGCATCGGGAATCATTTGTAAGCGCAATCTACGCTGGGTGTGTGGAATGCTGCATGCATTCAGACGTCTTCGCGGAGGTGAATGCTACATTGCAGTAGCCTATGTGTGCGCGAAAGGGTGGTGAGCTAGATTGTTCCGGCGCTGCTGCAGAACACGGAGACAAATTATAGACATTCATGTGGTCACGTTTCCCCAATGTAAGTGTGATGGGCCCCTTCATGACCCATTCCGCGATACCCCACCCCTTCTTTTCTTAGTAAAGGCCCGCCACAGATTTCATGCACACATCGCGATATCAAAACGAAGGGACGAGATACTGCAGGTCATCTTCACGAAATTGGAATGACGCGTCACCACTGCCCCATTCCTGGCAAATTTGCGGCTCTTCGGGTATTTTAGTCACAATTAGAGGCTCACAATTACCCAGGATAGATTGACAGGGGGTCATCTATAATGAGTACGTGCTTTATTGAGAACAACTTCCATGAACATACCAAAGTACTGTTTAGCGTTGGGTTATAGTTGTTGGACTTGGTTTTTCTATGTTTAACACTCCGTATGTAAAACATGTGAATATTAGAATGGAAAGAAATGTAATGTGAGTGTTGTTTCGGATATTCCAAAGCTGCTTCAGGACGCAAAGACCCTTTTGAATGGAAATTAAAGTATTCTGAAACACCGGATTCAACTGTGTATTCGCAAACAAAGTACCGTATTAAGTTAAAACTTATTGCGGAGTTTTTGGACAAGCAGTACGTTTTGATTGCACACGTGGTTAGACGGAATAAAGCAGACTGTTTCTATACTGGCTTTGAAAACGACAAGGTGGAACCGCACGGATAGTTCGGTGTACAATAGACAACAAAGTAACAAAAATGATTGATTTCAACGTGGAATAAGTAGAATAGACTGCAATTACTACAACAGCATGCCTTAGGATAAGCCTACATCGCAATTAGAAAAAAATCTGGTTACACTCATTTTATCATACAATTTTAAAACATTCTTGTTCGCTGTCTGAACACTGCAATTTTTGTGTTTTTGTGTGCTTTTCAAGCACTTATCCTGATGATGCTGACCCGCCATTATCAGCCACATCATTTTTTTTTGTTTAAGTTTCTTTATCATGAATAACAGTTAGTGGTTGGCACAAGTTCTGTACGTGTTGCGTTTGAGACCCGCGCCCCTGTCGATGTGACAGGTTATGGTGCTCGCTTCCCTATTATTATTTATTTTTTATTATTATTATTTTTTTTTTCAAAGGGCCCCTAAACCACACCGAGTTCAAAGGCGAGAAAGTAGTTTCTTCCTCACCTTCACTACGCTTCCTACAAGCGCTATCTTCTCCTCGCCACTTATTTCTTCATAAAACACGTGGAATGGCAACGCTAAGCATTGAGCCAGTCAGGATTTCGCGCTTTTCGGCTACACGCTGCTATCTCCGCTTGCGCAGTCGCAAACGCAGAAAACGAAGTGAAATCAGCCTATCGCGCAGGATAGTCATACGAGACTAGGCAGACCGGGCATGCGACTGCATGGGAAAGTAGGCTAGCCGAGAATTCACAAGATACCTTTCGTATATCGACGAATCGAGAGCTAATTTTATCCTGACATCACGTGAACAAACAGCTGGCGTCACGAATTTGGCCGCAAAGGATGGAAGCGACGCCAGAGAATAACGCGGTCGTTCTTCTTATTTTCGGGGGTGGTTTAGTGGCGCTTTAAGTGTAATGATAAGGCTGACGTAGACGGCATTTTATGGGCTTGTACACGGAGACCCAGCCACGGAGCTTAGCCGGTGGAAGAGCACGGTGCTTAGTGCGACTCCCGAAGTTCGGATATGGGCTGTCCAGCATGCTGAAGACGCCTCAATGACACAAGGGCTTCTGGTCTACGCCTAGCGGGGCTCGGCTCACCCCACAAACTTGCTGGACTGTAAATAACGTTGTTTCTCTCTTTCTCAAGGCACAGTACACTGACATTCTTGCGAATAAGCCGCTATATCTCCGCAGTCCTTTGACGTCTTCAAGGAACCGTGGACAATGTGCACGCCGCGCGCTTTGGTGTGATGCCTTTGGAACTAAATCCAAGTGAGCCAATGGCGCACAGACTGGTTCGCAAACACCAAGGGCAATTCAGCCGTTGATCCTGAAGCTGAGCCCTTTCGTGCTCGTCATTTCCTGCGCCGTACGCACGACCGTGTGCACGCGCACGACCGTAAATCCGGGACGCGCGCCCAAGAGAGCAACGTCTTTGTGGGCCCAGCTTTTCACCCGGGTTCACTTCGTACGAAGATACTCCGAGCGCGCGTCACTGTCTCAGTTCGTGACGAGCCTTCTAAGTTCGCCACGCTGTGTCTATAGCGCCGCCTCACGTGAAGAAACGTGTCCGCTTTCCATCAACAAGACGGAAGGCGCCGTTCCGGAGACGTGCAGGACCGCTGGCTCCTGGGGCGCTGAGTGACACGTTTCTCCGTACATTCTGCGCTACCGTACGCAGAAGAAACAGGCTAGGTACGCATGCCAATGAAGAAGGTTTCTGCGTTACCTGAGTAACTGTCGCGAGCAATGGATGAGTTCGTTATGTTCATCCTTCTCACCCTCGTTATTATTATAGCGGTCGACTTGCTGTCATACTAACAGTCAGCACCCTTCCTGCCAGGGAAATAATCATCATTATCATTACCATTGCTTTTACTGCCTTCATTATAGTAAAGGGCAGTCAACTTAGGACGCCTGGCAGAAAAAGCCAAACTTCACAGATCTGATTTAAGTCTTTTTTAGCTTCATGGTGGAGATGTAGAAATAAGCAAGACAAGAAGCTTCAAATGGGAGTGATGAATCCTTAATCACAAATGGGTCCATTCTGATAACCTGTGTATCCTGAGCGAACTCTAATAAACCTGAACTTTGAAATCTGGAAATCACCGGCTCTTTCTTACGCTCTTGTACGCCACACAAGAGCCCTCTTGAGTCGTCGCCCTTGGCTTTGGGGAAAAGCCACCCAGCAGGAACGCTTTCTACATCAATCTCGCGTCTTCTATCACGTTGATGTGAAAACCAGATGAGCAGCGAAGAGGAAAAGACCAAAGAGAGAACGAACTTCACTAGTATCCGCGCGCTGCTTCGTTCTACAGACGCGCTCACTTTTATGCCCGGACACGGAATAGGCACGTGTGTATAAGAACCAGGAATTCAACAAGACACATGACAGGGGCTCACTTCTCTTTCTTGATAGAGCTGCCGCAGGTTTAGTCGAGGAACGACAGCCCAACCTCTGTGGTGATGTCACGCCAACCTATATGGACCAATCGGGAGCATGTATACCATGTACGCGGCCACTGTTAGATGCAACACTCGAAAGAGCACCTTTCTTATTGCTGGCCCCCCTAACTGCAAGTGGATGGGGAAACATTGAACGTGCGCTTTACTAGTTTGTCGGAAAGAGTCTGGGCTGTCAACCACCAGTAGCCTCATGCAAATCTAAGCCCTTGTTTTTATGCAAGAAAATGAAATCTAGACATGCTCTGCGTGCAAGTGTTGCATCTAACAGTGGCCGCGACTGTACGTCACGGGAATCACTGTCTGCGTCACGAAAGTGTGCAAGAAAGAAGAGAAATGCCAGGAGAGAATAATGCACTCGTTTTTTTTTTTTTTTTGTATTTTGAGGGGCTGGTGAGGGGCCCTTTAACGCGATAGCGTTAAAGAGCTCGTTTCGCAGGCCCGATGACACCAGACGCGAGTCGGAGTGACCGATATCTTTTCGCCAGCCGAAACCGAGTATGTTGAATCTGAAGGGGATCACGAAAGAGCTTTTTATATGAGCAGTTAGGTACATCAGATATTTTGTGTATCTGAATTACCTTAAATCGGATTTTACAATTGTTCGATAGGCACAATAATTCCATATATCAGGGTTAGACAAGATGGGTTCGATGCGTTATTGCGGCATTTCACGGTGATGGCTTGCGAGTGCTCTCTTCACATCCCAAAGGTTGTGTTTTGAATTCTTCGTTTGTCCTTCAGGAAGGCTCTTGGGCCAGATTATGCAAGCGCGCCTGAATTAATGCGGTAGCGGATGTGTTCCTCACCAGTCGGTCCACAGCAAATCATGTTTAAGAGAGCAGAACGAAGATAGCAGCGGACATGTAAAAAAAAAAAAAAAGATATAAATCCTAAAATATTCTGCATGCTACCTTACACTGCAAAAGAGAGAAAGAGCGCACAAAAAAGAGGTAAAATACGATATGGATGCGTGATCGATATAAGACAAGCTCTGTGGGCACTGGTATACACTGTACATCACAGCATCGCGTACTCCCTCGTGTAGACATTGCTGGATGCAGAGAGCCAATCTCACCGGCACTATAATATATCAGAACGAATTGTTGCTCAGATAGGCCTTTCTTAAGTAAGGCATCAGTGCAGTTAGAGTTGCTAACGCTGGTGTCCATGCAGATTGTTATCAGAGAATTTAAGTTTCTGGTAGTAAAAAATGCAGTACACAGAAGGGCAGTGTTTCAGACTCTGCACCTAGATAAAATACCTTTCCCGTCGCTATTGGATTTTAACGGCTACTTTTAGGACCTTGGATTCCGTCCCGACGTTAGTGTCACTACGTTTACTTAAAAATATAGGCGCATGCCTATAACTACTGGAAAACACAGTGACCGCTTTAAGGAGAGATCGGCACATTCAGGTGCGTTGAGCTGAAAAGTAGGGCCACTGCTTCAGAGAGAGATGGGAAGATTTATTAGCGATAAGGCGAAGTCCGGATACGCGGTAAAAAGCGGGGCCTACATCTTGTATATCTCCTCTGGGAGAGATCCGCAAAGCTTTAGTGGGGCCACGACCGGCGGCACGTAAGAGCCGATACAGAGGAACGAGGAATAATGAAATAAAATAAATACAGGTAAATAAAAGTTGGCTAAACAAGTTGGCAGGAAATAATGACAAATCTGGGGCACCATTCCGCAGCGCGAAGTGAAAGCAACGTTCTGTCGTTAAAACGCTTTCAGTTACACCGGCTTCGGTGACACCGCGATAGCCGCGGAGAGTCGTATATAACCCGGACACATAAAAACGGCCGTTATTGCCACTTTATTCTGTTATTATTATTTTTTTTACATTAGATCGTAGGCACACACACACACACACACACACACACACACACACACACACACACACACACACACACACACACACACACGCTACCTGGGTTGTTCGAGCAGTTTGTTTATATCTCGGAACGCCTCTGAAAGCAAATATTTGGCTCGTACCGCATCACCTTATCTTGCGTTCTCGTCGGTACATAAATGCACTTGTGGAGCACACATAAGAAACACATAAGTACACACTGGCTGCGGATCGAGCGAGAAGTTCGTGTAACCCGGCGATGACTGGCGTCGCTTTTATGCACCAGGCTGGATACGTTCCTACAGCCGTCCACTATAATGACCAACATATTTATGGGATATATGTGCCGACATAGGCTAGTCGAATCCACTTTACAAGCAGTGGTATGTTTGTTCAACGCATCGAAACTACCGGATACAATAAAAAGTCATTAGGTCGTCGCCGACACGAACTACGCTGTGTACAGTTGCTTCTATAACCTCGTTTATTAAGGTGAAAGCCTTAGGTGCCCCATCACACATGAAGATACCGTCGCCAGTGACGACCCTCGGCATCGGTGTCAACACGAATGATGCGAGAAATCATCATCACGTGATTACATCCCCATATGACGTAATTATATCGTTACAAAACATGACATCACGTGGTGAACTCATCACATGGCTTCGTCGCTTATTCAAAGGGTGGCTGATCACGGAGGCAATGCAAAACGACGTTAGGTGTTGAAAGCTTTCTGAGGGTGGCGAGGAAGGGTCAACAGATCGACTGATCGACTGAGAAAAAAAAAAAGAAGATAGCATTCCCCTACAAGTCATCACAGGCGAATTCATAAGAGACCCTGCGAGTTTTTTTTTCTTTTTTTTTTACTTCGCTACCATAGCGCATAGGCAGCGTGTAAGATGTTTATTCGAGTTAAGCTTCATGTATAGCTTCTTAGAGGCATGTGCAGCTGAAGGTAGTCTAGTTCTTAACGAAGCAATTTCTTCAAATGATCTATCGTTTAGCACAGTGACATGATAGAACTTTAGTTTGCCCAATGAAAACTTACCGTGAGCGGGTCACTGATCACAACAGAAGTATATACGGTAGGAACAGCGCTGGCAACGACATGCTCATGTAGCAGAGCCTCACCGAAGACACGCTAAGGTAAGATTGACATTACCCGCATGTTTCATGGAAATGCTGTGCAAAGCATTGGCCGCGATATGATGGTCAACTCGCCGTCGTTGCATTATTTTGTTTGGGCGAGAACACTAACACACGAGGAAAATTTATATATGTATTGTAGCTGGACGAAGCGCCGCAATACGCCGCCACCAACATTGTCACCGCATTCAAAGGCGCCGGTCACCCCGAACACGCAAAGGGTAAAAAGCTTACGAACAAAGTGAAATTTGATTTGCTTACATACGGAGCATTGAATACTGCAAGTACGTGGTTGTCTACGCACTCACTTTCTTTAAGACAGTTTATCAAGTGCGTTGCAAAGCGACGACCGAACTCTTTCGCAAGAACGAATCCTGCGCCATCGACCGGACACAACGTCTCAGAAGAAGGCTGTGCAAGCGCTACTGCGCTTCCTGCGTTCAATTGGCCTCTCATAATGGCTTTGATTTGAACGTCCTGCGTGTGTGTCCCATGTGTGCTCTTTTTCGTTTTTATTTTATCTCTCTCTCTCTGTGTCCCTTTTACAACCACTATTCCCCCCCCCCCCCCCCCCCCTGTGCAGGGTAGCAAACCGGTTACTGTACCTCAGCCGTAAAGTGAGGTGTAAACAGTGGACGACTTCTCTTGGCGGACGTGGACAGGGTATAGAGAAGGTTTCCTCACGGAAACACCAGTGTACGACGAAGCCAAAGTTGGAAGCTCCTCGCAAAAATACCGGCCGTAGCAAATGTTTACTTTCCAAGGCGCCTTTGGACATAAGACAGTCTATTTGACGAGTCGTTTAAGTGCTCAACATGGTGATATTCGGACATTGTGTCGTGAATTTAAAAGCAGGACGAGAGAGCTCTATTTTCTATTTACTTCCGACTAACTTAGTGCCGCTCATCGTTATTGAACCACGTCAGTTTGGTTGTGTCCAGCCCGGATATTTACGGTTTCAGTTCAAGAGGATATTCCAACAAAGTTAAAGACAATTCCTGTACGCTACACGCGTGTGCAGAAGTGAAAAAAAAAAAGAGAAAACTTCGGCAAACATACGGGCAAATGTAGCTGTGGGATAGATGAGGTAACCAAGCAGGAGATTTACAGCTCTCAGCGACGTAATGAAATAGGACATTTCTTCAGTTGTGAAGCACCTAGGCTAGGTGACATTTACGACAAAGTATTAGACGGCCTATCCCTATCACCGAACGAGTAAAATCAAGATATCGGGCTCAGTCACAAGGCCAACAGTTTAATTTTCTCCAGCATTTTCTTCGGGCTTCATTACGAGACCAATATGCTGAGAGAACTTCATCCACAGTTCGGTATGATGTTTGTTGCACCATTTCACAATGCGCTGCATGGAAAGACATGCGTCACTGGGCATGACTCAGTGGGTACGCACCCGAGGAAATGGGAAGGAATAACTAGCGTGCGCCTAAGCATGTGTTGCTGAAGGTGCGATCGCTCTTGACACTTTATCCAGAAATAACATTCGCCACTGATTAAGTGCACAGACGAGCAGCCCACAAAGAATGACCGAGGAAGGGAGACTTCTTTCTACAGCCATCTACCGTCGATAACTGTTGCCGTAGAACGCTTCCCTCGATCATCGATTGCTGATCGAATCATATCTGTGTCTATTTGAAGAGTTTTTTTTCGAAATGAGTCAAATCCACCAAAACAGAATTTGTGAAAACAGTGAAAATTTGTTACGCAATGTAAATACAACGCTTTCAAACCTATTACGCGATATATTTTACATGTCAGCTAGTAGAAGTTTACGGCCACAATTAATTAAAAAATATACAGCGGACTTGACCAATATTAGCATGATAACTTTGGATTTGGCTCATATTGAAATGACACATTCAATTCGAGGCGGTATTCTTGCAAAAACTTTATTGAAATCGACTTTCAAGAGCAGTATGATAGAGTTTTGGCCGAAAAGCCATCAAATATAGGCAACAGTGCTTCAATTAAGGGCCTTCAACTATACACGAAGAGCCGGTGCGTCTTCTTCGCAGCACAAGCAGCTCTACTCGAAATCTTCTGTATGATCATTTTCTTTGGCACGCCTGAGGACACTGACAAAATAAGCGAGCTCTTGATTCTCTTGCCATGAACTGCCGAAATGCTTTACGAGAAGGCTCGTCACATCTATCAGTTTCATTTTGTTGACATGATGAGTGTACAGTGGGCATTGCACGGTAGCTTGTGCAAGGGACTTTCCCCTCTTTAGGACTGGCACGAAATTTGATACGGAAACATTATAGTGGGGTTCTGCTCTAACTCTAGGGCTTCTACCAGCTGCATTTCTTTGAATGTAGAAGACCTTGGTTTCTGTTATCTTAAACGGCAAGCTGGATGTCGATTTCATCTCTGCCGTACAGTAGGCTTTCCAGTCATACACGCCCCAATGTTTTCCGAGCTCTAGCACAGTGCCATGATATGAAAAAATCATTTGGTAGCTTTGGGGATTCAGGATTTCTTCGTGTTTCTTCGTGAGGATTTCTTCCTCACGTCCTTTTCAATCCGGCCAAATACCCTGTCTGGAGGTAAAAAGCTCTGCTATTGGCTTACTGGATTTGCCTCATTTCGATCCGTACAGCGCACGGATCTGGCTCAATTTCGTTTTGAAACGAAATCTGTAAGCACTCGTAGCTGGTTGTATTGACCCATTTCGTTTCGATAACTGTTTTACAGGAAAGTTGAGAGTATGTACGTGCCAATGAAGCTTTATTTGAGCTAGTTTCGGTTTCTGGATTTAGCTCATTTCGAAAAAAAACTCCTCATTTGTGAAACCTTTTTTTCACTTGGTTTCATTGTGCACCTATCTAGCTAACGCTTTTGTACTTTTCCTGCACTAACACTGCATGAAGGAGTCTCCCTGTAAACTATCGGAACCTTTTTTTAACGATATATAACCTAAACCATTAGAAAAATAATTTGCAAAACCGAAATTGGCAGCACTAGTCTTGACGCTGGTCGCTGAAAAGAGCTCATATTGTGATGTAATGGTTTATGCAGCCTTAATCTTTCTTCATTAGTTTGGTTACAGGCCTTTTCTTGTTTGTTTGATGTTCCTTAATATGGCGATCAGTGTAGCCTAAAGTAACACTTCTCTACACGCTGAAGCACCAAAATACTGCTGCCTTACCTATCGGAGCCTTTTGTCTTACTATTACATCCACAGGCGTAGATCACATCGCACCAGGTAGCCTCCCGATCATGCAGGAATGGGCAGTTCCAACCTTCATTATGAAGTTGTTCCAAACTGCGAGTGCACGCCGCATAAAGACGTAAGGCACTTCGTACGGCGAGTGCCAAGTGGTTCTAATTTATTGTTATACATTTCACGTGGCAACCTATGATCACATCCCTGCCCTGATATCTATCGGCAGGAGTGCAAAGAGACCGCACCGAGGAGCGCAGGTGTTGAACGCCATAAACCGTCGCTTGGTGGTACGAGATGTTACAACTCGGCCCATTCCGATGTTCACTGTATGCTGTCGCCGGGTTGGTTGCGGTGTATGGCATACGTTAAGAAAGACAAAATGGTACTATCTTTATTCCACGCAGGTGTTTGAGCTTGCATTTCGCATACAAACTGATAGCGGAGTGATGACTTCATTGCGCGTTTATTATTACCATAGCGCCCGTACTTAGAGAACAGCCGGATGTAGAATAACCTTGTTTGCTGGCACCTGCATTGCTAAGTGCACGGTACATTTATAGTATGGTCGTAACTCAGAGAGTAATAATGGTCAGCCTATAAAAAGGTGATACGTTTCTCGTGTAGGCAACCTCCGGCACTCTATTGGAGGCGTTTTCATTAGAACGCTTTGCGCGTTTTCTTGAGCGACTGCTTCGAAAAGTGGAAGTCTACCAGGGCCTCGAGGATCTCAGTAGAGTTTCCGGTACCCTCAATGTTCTCTTTGCTTCCTTTCGTTTTGGGAGGCATGGTCAAGTTAAGAGCACGTTTGCTGTGATCATGGCTCTTATGGATTGCTGGTATGAAGATAAATGAACGCGGCACGAGCGCGGCCCACATTTTTAACGTTGTGCCGGTATGTTCTAGATAACCCTTTAGAAAGAACACAGTTGTTCGAGATGAAAACGATTATCGACAAATGGAAAATTTTGCAATGTACAGTGAGAGTTTAAAGACACCGTGTCAACTTCATACAACGTTCTGTCTCGCCAACCACAAGCATCCCTCCTCCCTTCCGTGTACTTCAAACATAAGGAGCAATAATTGGCCAAGGAACGTCAATCGCCTCGGGTGGGCCTCGCCTCTAACAACCGAGATCGTCTAAGCCCTCCTTGCAAGTAATGGTCTTGGAGGAGCACCTATTGACGAACCATTACGTACAAGCACCCTCTTGTTCTGAATGACCGTTCCTTCACTCCGGGTATCTTTTTGCAGACGTTTGCTCAACCACATCAGGTCCTCCCTACAAACACACACACTTACAAACACAAAGATCGAGGGTGTTTTTGTCACACAATAATCGTCATCTGGCTTGCCTGCGCTTCCTTTCTTGAAAACTCGGCGCTGGCCACTTTCCTATCAAGAATGCTATGTGACGCTGATAACGCGCATGTCGTTCGTGACCTGAAAGCGGGCGCGCGGCGATAATGCAAGGAAAGGAACACAAGATAGATGACGATTATTGTGTGACAAAAAGCACCCTTTTTACTCGATCTTTTTTTACAGTGCACCATTAGCGCATGACAGAACGCTGGCGCTCAGTGTAAAAAAAAATACAAGACATAAACTGATAAAAGCGTTCTCCACTCAATGCATTGAGGCGCTCCAAAGGTATGAGGATAGTCGTTGTAGTATAATTGCAGGACACCAAGCGTGCTGTCGCATGATGCGGCGGATGTGTTGGACAAATGTTTGCTGGAATAATTGGGCGTCAGAGTGTAAAGCATGTCTGAAGACCTGTCGACTTGTAGTGAGCTCGATTAATGCGAGCTAGAGGGCCGAAAGGTTACTTCGCAAGTGGCACGCGTCATCTGAGTCATTCCCTGAGAGAAATATTGAAGCTGGCACTCCACTCTGTTCACTTAACGGGGAGCACCGCTGCTCTCCTTTGTTTAATGGCAGCGAATAGTCGCTCTCAGTTCTAACGTGTCCAGCGAGTATAAGTATTACCATATGATGAGGAATCTCGTGGCACTTGACTATGGTTACCTTAAGCGAAACATTTGGAAACGTTAGGTGCGACGTATGCCCTTTCTAGTGATACGCGAAGGACCTGCGAAATTAGTTTTAAGACACGCTTACTGGATAAACGTGGCGTTCTCCGATTGGAGTTCCGAATAAAACTACAGCCGTCATATCTTCTGCGAAAGAGTTATTTTTTTAGATGCAGGATTTCAGGTACGACTCCCGGATTTCACAAAAGCAACCATAGTCTAAAATAAAAAGGCAGCTTCGCGATAGGGGTGCCAAGCCTGATGGAAGTGTGGAGCTGGGCAGCCTTCGTTGTTCCTCTTCGGTTTTCTTTTTTCTTTCCTTCTATCTTTCTTTATTTTTCTCCATTTCCATTTTTTCTGTCTTTTCTCTCTATATATATGTATCTATTCATTTCTGCCTCTTTCTTTATCTATTTGTTTCTCTTTCTTGGCTTTTCTATATTTCTTCCTATTTTTGGTTCCTTTCTCTCTCTTGCTATCTCGCGCTTATTTCCTTTTTTTTTCCTATTTGTATGCGTTGCTTTGCATACGTTACGCCGAGCGCACTAGTTTCTTTTTGTTTTTTCTTTGTTTGTTTTTTGTTGAGTTGTTCTTTGATAAGTGATCGTCATCCAGGCGCTCGAAGAACAAGAGCAAGGAGACTTCTCCTTGGCGCAAGCGCGATCTCAATATGCTACACATGGAGCGTTACGCGAAGCGACGACGACAGTATACTATAGCATACTGCAGCATGCGATAGGCCGGCCCCCTTAAGTGCTCCGCATTTGAATTCGGTGTTCCCTATCATACTGATTCACCGACTGGCGATGTGCCTGGTACGTGGCAAACGCTGCCAAATACCGAACGTGTTCAGAACTACGTGATTAGAAAATACCGCGCTGTGTACGCCTACTGTTCAGTGAGCCTTGAAACAGGGCTCCACAGAAGTGCGGTAATTAGTCGCCTGAAGGCACCTTGCACGACATTTACGCGAGCTCAGTTTTGTGTATTAGAGTATTGACAATAAGTGAAACACGCAGATTCGAAAGCAGTGGCGCATACGTATGAAACGAACATCTTTGGGAGCCGCGTCTTGTGATGTACTTATCGTCAAGCGAGGCATGTATGGATTGTGATGTTCTACAAGCGACGCACTGCCGCTCCGGGCAAATAGGCGTACCGCCGCTCCTCGAGTCGCAAGCACCGGCTTCCGGTCACTCCGCCGCGCGGCCCGAGCGCAAGGGATATTGGGTTACCTTCTCCCCTTCAAGAAGGACGCAGCGCACGGATCGCGCATTCCGCGAACAGGCGCCGTTTTGGAAAAATAAAGCAGTTCGTACCCAGCAGCCGAGCGGTGTGGTTCTTCCCAAGGAACGCCACGCAAACCCCGCAACGTAACATGAATGAACTAGCGCCTACGCTCCGTATTAACGAGAACTGTAGCTGCCCCATTTAGGCAAAGCCGCGTCGGCACAATACAGGAGGGTCACGTGCGTTCTGCCCTAAACGAACGCGTGAAAGCTCGGAGGCATGGCGAACGGTGCTTTCTGCGGTGTGATCCTCCAGCCGTGCACCACGTGAATGGAGCGGCATCGTGTAATGACAGCCTGCGCATCGCGTGTGTGATTGCTATGCTCGCTCATGTACGGTACGGTCATCGAGATCCTTTGTCCTTGCCGCCTGCGGTTCCCTTTGCGTCGCTCTTTCTCAGTTCTGTCATTACCATAATGCACAGGCCCTCTGTTTTTTATTCCGCATTGCTGCGTCTCACCCGTTGAGCTCTATTTAGAAACCTCGCGGGAGTGTTGCGACGTCACCAATTTATTACGAGGCTCAGTTCGTGCCCGAAACGGCTGATCTGCCATTCGATATACAACTCAAAGCGCGTGTATTCTGTAGCTTGCAAGACGTCCTGGTACGTGGCATCCGCCTGAGGTCAGCTCGTACACCTGAATGGTCCTACAAGGCCATACAAGGATACCCTTGCTTTGAAAATTTGTGCTACCAGTAAAACTGACGTTTCACGGTGGAGCTGTCTTAGACTACCCTGTGCCATCGCGGCCTTAGTATTAGTATCAGTTATTGTATCGTACCATCAGCATTAGCATTAGTAGTGCTATTATTATTAGTATAGTGGCACAAGTAGAAGCCACCATAGGCGTGCGCAGGGTTCCCTTTCAGGGGGGGAGGGGGGGCGAAGGTTTGTCGCAGCACCCCCCTCCCTGTTAAGTCAATGTATGGGGCAGACTTTGCAACCCCCCCCCCTCCTAGGTGACTAGGGGGGCTGGCCTCCCCTGCCCCCCCTCGTGCGCACGCCTATGGCAGCCACAGTAGTAGCAGTAGGTGTCACGCAGGGGAGGAGATAGAAAGCGAAAGTGAATACAATAATAAATAAAACGACTTTAATAATATATGATGGTGATGATGTAAAGGTTATGATGATGCACGTGATCTCTCTGGCCAATCACATACACTCGCGCGTTTGGCGGCGTCACTGTCCGATGGTTTTTGCGGCGCGGAACTGGAAGAATCTTTTTTCAAACTTCTTTTTCTAAACGGAGAAGCAATATACAGTGCCGCCTGCCTATTATGGCTTGATGGCAGATACAGAAGACCATATATCAAAGCCACATGCTAAGGAACTCACTTGAGAAACAAAGTTGCTATAAAAATAAAAAAAAAAAGGTACAGGGATTTCCATTTGGTGACGCCGTCCAAAGACATAGGCCGTTCGGTTCGTTACTCTGTTGGCGAGGTGCGGGCGCTTTGACAGCCTCTATCAGGAAAATTGCCGGCTTGTCAGGTAATTGCGAACGTCATAACGACGCCCCTCGTCAACGAGACAAACGAAGAGGACCCAAGCTACAGAGAACTCGCAAGGCAAGGTTCGTTAAACGTGTATAAATGGCTGGCGTACGTGTGACAGCTGAGAAAGGTAGCTGGCCCTTTTCTTACAACTGTTAATCTCTTGGGACATTCGTGTATCCGAATGAAGCATTAAATCTGGCACCCTAACCCCGTCAAGCAGTATAAGTTAAGGATCATTTGTACGCTGCAAGATGTGCATCGCATGAATTAAATAACCTCACAAGTCGCGGCGCAGTAGCATACGAGCCAGAGATGTTTTGTTGTTTCTTGGATCAAACGTCAGCCCAGCGAATTTTACGCCGCAATAAACCTTGATATCTGCGACAAGTAGATATTTGAGAAATAAATTGATTACTTGTCATATCTTGTCAACTGCCATGCAGAAAATCATACAGGTCTGCTTGGATTGTTTTCTAACGCAAGAAATTACTATGGCACTTCGATTTTCAAATACAGCATAGAGAACGGCTGGCTAATGAATAAATCGAAACATCTATTGAAAAGGTTAAAGGTTTAAGGTAAAGTAAGAAATGTACTCCCTACCAATGCCATGGATAAAGACGTAACATTTGCTTGGGTATTTTTCGTCCATGAATAGGATCAGTGACAAACGAGTATTACAGATGTGAAGCTCAATTCAGATTGCTTAATAAAACCATACAGTCAATGAAGTAAACGAGGGCTTCATTGTCTGGAAAACAATGAAGCATTCCTTGAGGAAAACGTGGCCTTACTAATGATGGGCCCGAGTGTCGGCAGTTGGCGCCCTCACGAGCCGACCCAGCCAAACTCAGGCATCCCAGTGTCTCCGTCTGAATTTGCATGCTTGAGTATGATATTCACGACTCAAGCTCTGTTGAGACGCTCCGAGAAGAATTTCGACTACTCTGGAGTCGATTACGCCTGGGATAAGATGTATATAATTCCAGTGCCTTTGGGTAACATGAATTAGTTTACCGATCTATAAATATGCCTAAGGCTTTATAAACATGCTCGTTACAATCGTAACATCACTTCAGGTTGTGCATTCCCTACTCCTGGAGTTCTACGCATCGCTCCACAATATGAACGATGGGTCTGTCCAGTCGTTCATATTTCGAGTAATGTGCAAGCTTGTGGAGATCGTGACAGCTTGTCGTGCTGTTCGAGAGGTGTCGCTTGTCCGGAGGCAAGGCCTAGGCGCAAGGAGAAAGGTTAGACGTCACTGAGGACAGCCGGATTGACAGACAGGTAACTGGGAGAGGACGTTTTGCCTGTGGCGAAAGAAGAGGCCCTCGGCTCGACCATCACCGGCGGGAGCTGGTTGCGAAACTTGACTGCCTCCGGCGCACTGTGCTTGCTCGCAGCAGTGTCACAGGTATGCTGACGTGTACTGTGTTTCCGTCAGTCTGTAGGATCAATCAGCAACGACAAGCAGAGATAACGCCACTGGAGGATCGACTGCTTCTGAATAACGGCTGTTTGCATAGTCGACCTCTAGTTAGCAGCCACCAGTCATTTGGTCTGTTGGCATCTCACATGACAGGACACATCCAACCGGCCCGTATATACAAGCGGTGTTCAAATAAAAAGGTACTAAACGTCGTAACAACTTAACCGTTAACACAGTTGTATATGCCGCTATGAGTGAATGTAGCGAGATATCTAGGGATGTGATTGGCAGTCTCCGCCGTGGATCGGAGCATGTGGGGGCGTCCGCACGCGCTAGATAGAGCGCAGGCTCTTATAAAGCGCGCCGTCCAATTGACGCGGGAGTGCGTGTTAGGACAGCATGGCGTTCACAATTCAAAATTTGACGATTGAGGAGCAGCGAGGTGTTGGTCGATTTCTGAGAGCTGAAGGTGTTAAACCAGCATCATTTCATCCCCTGCGACTTTCATGTGCGCTGTCCCCTGAAAGTACGTCTGAAAGGTAAGCGCTTCAACTAAGACGACGACCTCCTCAAGGACGCTGTGAAGGACTAGGGCTCGTATTCACAAACGCTCCTCGACCTCAAGAGATCCTTGAGACTCCTCGCGTTGCACAAATCGCAACACAAACAGTCCTCAAGGATCCTTTGAAGTCGAGTTTCGAGTCGAGGAGCGTTTGTGAATACGGGCCTGGGTCTCGTCACAGCCACATGAATTCTGGGAACAAGGGATGCTTTGGCTTGCTCATCAATAGGATCGTTGTGATCAGGCACATAGTCCATACTTTGAACAAAGTTTTCATTTATACCCACAGTGTCGCTTCGCACCTTTTATTTGACCACCCTTTGTACTTATAGCTCACAGTTGAGCCGACGTAGGAAATGTTAGACAGCATATCTTCTTCCTTAGTAGAATAATAAATCATGACAAAAATCATATTTTGCCGGTTCACAGTGATTGCTAAAGCCGCATGTTTTCTGATGAAGCAGCGAATCAAAGTGGAAGTGAACTTATTAGCTTGCTTCATCACCTTACTATTCTTTCATCACTTTGCAAGCGTACGCAGAACAGAGTGATTACAGTGCATTATGTGGGACAAGCGAGCTAAAGAAAGCACGTCAGTGATTTATTTATATTTCGGAGACCCATTTATGCAGTGGCTGTGTACGTGCATCAGTAAAGTCCAACTGATATGGCACTGAATTTTACCGTATAAACGAAAGAACTAGCATCATTGAATGCACTCATTTTTATGCAGCCGCACAAAAAATTGCGAAGCAAACCATTGCAGGAATCGTAGCCTCCCTTGCGCAACCAAACGATCTTCCTAATCAAATAGCCTAGGATGATCGACTCATTCCGTCAATTCCCCGAATTTGTCAGTTGGCAGCGGCGTGTCTTCTTTTCGCAAGCGCTGCGTGGGCCTGCATGACTTTCATGCCCAACAGTGAGTGCGTGCAACTCTGACACAAGCCGTATAAAAACTATCCCAAATTCCAGCTTTACCAGTATAGAAACGACACCCGTTTTGCTCACGCCTGCAGCTGTAGTCTTGACACGTAATATCTCCGCTGAGGATATGGACCTATTGCCGATTCACGTCCAATGTTTACTGCGTAAGTATACATATACCCATCTCTGGCGCTGCAGCTCTTCCCTGGGCCACGAGGGGGAAAACGATTTCTCGTTGAG